>CM062821.1:29763910-30074132 GCA_031772345.1 Himalopsyche anomala
ATTTAATAAGATCGTATCTTTATCTTTTTATTATCATATTTTTAATTCAATTTTTTCTACGCCCTTATTAGGTTTACTTGGATTGTTTAGTTAAATAGCCATATATTAGTGTATTATAATATTTTGATTTATATTAAAAAAAAAAATAAACATAATAAATAATAATTATTTTTTTACTAAATTAGGTAGACGAAACAATTGAGTTTATTTTTTGATTTTCGTTCATCATAGAAATATAAATTGGCAATATTTTTTAAACGGTAATAAATAGTGTCAATCTTTTAATAAAATCACACGCGCCAGTGTCACCAGGTGTTATTTTATCCACGGTAAATTAATGAATTTTCTAAGAAAACAGAATTTTTTTGTAATACGCCCAGCAACAAATGTGACGTAAAACACATGATGGTATTCTAATCAAAATAAATTTGCAAAACAAACAACATGTGTTACCAAATAGTAATTACAGTATTGAAAAAAACTTACAGAGAGCTGACAATTGCATACACGCCCAATAATAAACAATATCAAATAAAGTTGCCATAAATTAAAATAGCGATCATAACCAAATCATGATATTATTATTACAGCCAAACGAATGCTTTATTGCTCATTTAAATTAAGAATCTTTGTATTTATGCATCAAATTAATTAATTAGATATTGTATTGTTCCATTCTTAAAGTGTGTTATAGATTCTACATTCAAATATTTTTGATTGATTTAAAGAACAGACATTCAAACCCACATTTAATGTCTTTGAAGCGATCGTCGAAACAAAAAGTACGAGAGATAACGTAAATTGGTATTTTTTTTATATATTTGAAAAAATAAAGCAAATTGGTTTAGTTTAGACAATATTTCACTGTTAATATAAAACTCTTTCAATTTAATAAATGTATTCGAAAATTTGGTCGTGCATGTCATCAAAGTTAGTAAAGTGGTCTTCAATTCAATATATAATTGACATACTTTTGAGTATTTCAGACGCAAATTCTGGTAAGTAAAAATGGAAAAGTGGACATTAAAGACAATTGTACATAGATAGCTGCAGGGGTGGGCTGGAGGGGGCTCGAAAGGGCTCGCGCGAACCCCTTGTTAGATTTTACCACGGCTGGCGAGCCCCTTGTTAAATTAATATAAAACAATATTCTCAGATCAAATAAGTACGTAACTGCAATTTCTGACATACACTATCTACGACAGCTTCCAGTATACACAGTAATATATTTTTAGCCATTTACATTGATTAGTTTATGGTAAACTGCATATTGTTGCATATTTTAAGTGTATTAAGTAACAATAGTTTGCTTATTTAAAAGTATTGCATATAATTGCATATGACTGATAAATTACTTTGACATAAAGCGAGCCCCTTGTTAACGTATTGGCAGCCCACCGCTGGATAGCTGGCATATTTAAATATTAACTCACGCGTTAAATCGGGGATTCACAGTATGTACATACTATATGGCGACGGATTAAAAACGTTCTATTGACGCTATCGTAACATTTTTGGAATGCATATTAAAGGATGCTTCTAACACGACGATGCAAGTACTCGAATCTTAAGCCTTTATTTTCAATTGGAGAATTTGAGGGGTATTACCAGAGGACTCGTGGCCTTCTTGAGTATGCGCTTGAGTACAAGTTTCGAAGGTCAACACGTTGACTTATAACTTGACAGATACAATGCAAAAGAAAATCATTATATTATTGGAGATATGATGAGATTCAGCACTTATGACCTGGGTTTCGCTTTCCGGCATCTTCAGGCGTTCAAATGTACGGATGAACTCGAGCTTGGTTAATAGTTTTATCGTGTGGATATAAGAGTATTGATAGCGATCTGGATTAATTTTACTACTGGCTTGATGTTAACGACGTTCAATCAATGGGAGATGTTATCACATAAACAAAATTCGACTGTGGAAAGGAAGACACACCGAACAAATTTTATAGGAGACACTAAAATTTTTTTTTTGTAATTTTGGGGCAAAGGCAAATTATGAAATATTTTTACAACCTTTGAAGTGCACGGATACCAATAAATTGTTTTTAATTGGCTTTATCTAATATTAATCTAATAAATTGTTAAACAAACTTTTTAAAAGTATTTTTCCTGATCGAAATTTTCCCAGGCCCTTCTTTTTCAAACTTAAAAGCTAAATTTAGATTTTAATTCGTCATTTTAAGCTTAATTGTTTTTGACAGAAAGTGTATCAAGTTGTATATACATTGCTATTATCGAAAAAGCTGTTTTAAAAAAACTGTGGGTTACGTCCTTTTGCCACAGCCGAAATACAATCTCTGTAGGTTTATGAAATTAATCTGAGTATCGTTAAAAAGTCATAACATGGAAATGCCTAATGATTTAAAAGGTGGATATTTTTTGAGTTACCATTGATTCTTGACAATGAATTTTGACCCTTGCCTTTACAAGTATTTTAATATAATTGACTTTAGTATTTTTTTTTTGTATATACAAGATATGTAACGGAAGATTAATATTTTTGGTTTTTTAAATTAAAATCTACCGCTTGGCAATGATATATAAAATCAGGGGTTTTCAAACTTTTTCTGCAATAAAACACTTCTCAAATCAAGAATATTTTAACGGAACACTTACCTTATTTTTTAGGATGAGTAATTTATAATGCATGAATAGGGTTTAAAAAACGGAAATAAAACCATAATTCCTTGTTTTGAGACGTCAGGAGACTCTTCTGACTTACTCTCCCAGATAACATTTAATGGCTGATCTTTGTATTTTTGTTTGAAATCAGAATCACTAACTAAATCAATTAGATTTTCATAATCACTTGTGCTTAATTATACAGGTTAAATATCACGGAAAATGGATTTCGAGCCCAGGAATCAGCTTACGGACAATATTTCAAAAGTATTGTTCTCAAGTTATGTAGGTGTTTGCAAAACTTCTCAGGTTCCGTGGAACACTAGTGTGTCACGGAACCCAGTTTGGGAAACCTTGTAATAAGACGACAGACGACAGACGATATACACAGAGCGATAAAGGTTACATTTTCATAAATATTACAATTTATTTATATATTCCAACAATGCATACGGGTGGGAAGTAATTTTACATTTTGATCTATATTGTTTTTCCTTATAATATATATATGTAGATTCACATAAAAAATGAACTCTTGGAAATCCTGAATTAGACAAATAAATTATATTTATTATAAATGAGAATTCTCCATAATTTGTTATTTAATGGTATTGCATATAATTGCATATGACTGATAAATTACTATGGGTCAAAAAAAAAAACAATTATTCTTAAAACAATGTAAAGTAAGTCAAAATTCATTCTTCACTGGCCCTTTCTTAGCCCTAGTCTAAATTATTTTTTAAGCTTTTATGATTTAGCTTATCTAAAAGAAATTTAATAACTTACAGACAGCCAGCGAAAGTTCTGTCAAAAGTATCTAAAAATACTCAATAGGCTCCAATTTCAGAGGTGACAAACGATACAGACACAACATTTTTAAGGATATATAAACGAAATACCTTTGCAAGAAGATCACAATAATATTAAACACGCGTCTTTTAAAGTTTATAATTATATTCCTGAAATAAAGAACTAAACGTTGGATGATACTTTCGCTGTTTGAAATTCCTTCGAACGCTATAAATATTAATCAAAATTTGGTTTGCCAACTGTTTTTAATTTGAAAAAAAACTTTTTTTTTCAATGTAAATATCTCTTGTTAGGTAAAAGCGTTTGCTGGAAATTAATCCTGTTAATAAATCAAATAAAAAACCTATACAAATTTGTGTAACGTTATAATAATTACAAGAGATACTGATATAAGTAGTTTCTTAATACCAATATATGTAATGACACGAAATTATAGTTATAATGATAATTTAGGATTTTTTCAAACAAACTATGTTGATCATTTTTTAATAATGAATTCATCATGATTTTGTATCAATCTCATTAGAAGCATTAGTAAATTGCACATTTGACTAATGACTATCGCGTGCAAAATTTGTACCTGGACCATATCATTTTTTGACAAATTATTATTGCGAAAATGAATTCATTTAACAGATGAATATAAATTTTTATGTTTACAATTTTGACAAAAATTTAAAACGACCGTTGAGAACTTGGAATAGTGCCGTGTAAAATTAAAATCGAATTATATACTGAAGCAGAGATTGGCTGAAGCAGGCACGCAGGCTATCGCTCGAACTCTATATTAAAAAAAGAAAAAAATCTTAAATCAATAGAGATTTTTATAGATGTTTTAAATGTACTATAAAACAAAAGACGGTTGTCGTCAATTTTTTTTTCGTAAAACACATTAATTTTGGTTGCATAAAAAAAAGTCTTTCTCCCCTTTTCATATAACATTTCATTGCTTCACCAATTATTACGCGTAATCGTTATAGAATAAATCCATCCTTCCATGGAACACTGCTAATAACACTCATATTAAGCGAGCCCCTTGTTAATTTAATGGGAACCTATGGCTGTAATAAGATTTCCCAGATTAGCCAAGAAATTAATAATCACTTTTAAAAATCTATATATTAATAGTCGATAATGTCCGTCTGTCTGTCGGTCCCCGATTTCCCCTCCCCCTGCCTGAAAAAGATATACCTATGAATAAGTATGTATGTAACAAATGAAGTGAATTGAGCAAAGTAGTAAAATATTTTAGTAAAACGATTCTCTTCGACTTTGAAGTACAATCATGTCTTTATAAGATAGGGCAGAACAGGACTAGTGGTTGGCTAATCACTCTCGCTACACCTTGTTTTTTAGGATTTTAATAGGGAGGGGGGGGGGGGAATTCAGTCGTCATAAACATTCACGCCTTCGAACAGAAATCGAATTAATCGATAAAAAAATGCTTTCTGTACTGGAATTCGTACGTTAATACGTTGACCACTGTGCCATGGACCTGACGGGTGTATGTAGTATATAGTTATTATTTTGAAGTTTGTGTATGTTTGGATGTACTGTATGTTTATATGTGATTAACAATATTGCCGTAGAAATGTCAAGCATCAAATTTCAATGGTTACAATGACGGCAATTTGGTGCTTATTAAATATGCACGTCACTCTAAAAAAAAAAAACACTCAAATATCCCCACTCGAATTTATCTAATGATAGTTTGGTACCTACAATGTACATAAAAAAAATTCGCGCATTTGCACATCACCGGTACTTATAACTAGATTTGAATTGAAGGAGGCAGGCCTTGTCAAACTTAATTTCTTACAATGCATGTATGTCTTTAAAAAAGAAAAAAATCATTTTTATAACGTCAAGGAAAATCACAACACATTTTGTTCAGAGAGAACTGGTCACTCGACATGGATCAAAAATATATGTATTTTAAGTGTTTTGAAAACTTTGACTGCGCTCTCAAATAAAATATAATGAAAGCGCAGAAGCGTCTGGGTCAATAAATAAAATCGTCATAAAATCTTAAACATCACGTGAATTTCGTCTCGTTTCTTTTCATTTTGATTTTTTTTTATTGTAACGTGATTATAATATAGCATACGATATTTTCAATCCTTTAACTTTTTGCATAAACTCTCTCCTGCATCGAGCGGCAAAAGCTGAAAAAAAGTATATCAGCATAGATATTCGTATAGAATTACTACTCCCATAAAGTACGATTTCTCAACGGGAGGAGACAGCAGACAGCATGTATCAAAAGGGCCACAGAGAAAAAATAGTTTTAGGGGAGCCACAACACAGCTTTAGGGGGCCACGGGCAAATCCGTAAACTCCCAGGTTTTTAATTCGGGCAGCTACAAAAAAATGTTTGAACTCCGCTAGAGAGGTTAAAAAAGTCCCAAATACCCGGAAGAGCTAAACAAGTCTTTTCATTTTGGAAAATCCGTAAATTCCTGGGTAAATTTTTTCTGCCAGCGAGCAAAGTTTTCAGAGTTGAAAATTATTTTGGAATCTTTCAACTTGTTTTATCAGTCATCAATTTCGAAATAATTGTGTCCCTGGACTAAAACGAGACTCAAAAAAGGCCATCGGTTCAAAAAGGTTGAGAAACTATGCCATAGAGTATAAGTGTCCACGATATTTACGGACATCTGTTACAGGAGCTTAGAAATAAAGTTATTCTTTCCCACCCTTCCTCTTCCTCCTACTTGTGAATTTCCCCTGTTCCAATACGTCCAATTATATTTTTCAATGTTACTTCATCCAAAGAAATACATTTAAAAAAAGATGAATTGTACACTGAGCCGTGCAGTTTCGAACTTTTTATATTTGTTAAAAATATTTATTAATATAAAACTAGCTTTCTCTCTCAAAAGGTCGTGTGCCGAGTAAGCAAAGAATTTTTGACGACTTCTTCAGTAGAGCAATGAATTTAACAACGCTGTTGCCTGTTGTTTTGTCGAATATGAGAAGGCATTGTATGAATTTTTGTAAATCTATGGAGCTTTCTAACGTCAGTAAATAATTTTAATGTGTGATATATTTTTTTTATTCCAGGTTTCCTATTTAAATCACTTCATCTATCTTATGGAGAATAATTTGATTTATAAGATAAAAATTGAATTAATTAATATTGTATATTCCAAACGCTCGACTTTCTTTAAAAAAAAACATAAAATAATAAATCAATTATGAAAGATGATCTAAAGCACCGGTCGGCAAAGTGGTGATCCAGGAGATAATTTTGGTGGTCCACAGAGAAATGTAGATTTTTAATCCACTGTGAACTACCAAAAATCTATAGAAAATATACACAATCTTATTTCAAGCAAGCTAGAACATTCATCGAACTAAAAGTTTAATATTTCGGAAATCTTAAATTTAAAGTTTTTACATCTTTTTGAACTATTTGAGCTTTAGTAATTTGGTTACAATTATGGTTTTGTTTTATGATCTAGTTTCATTTTGTGTTCTTCGAAAAAAAAATTCCAAACATATAATAGTTTAATATACAACAGTTTAAAACTTGTTATAGGTGGTGCGAGAGATTTAAAATTATGAATTTACTGGTCCGTGAGATCATAAAGTTTGCCGACCGCTGATATAAAGTATGTTTAGGCAGAATTGATGTAATACAATTGATTTTCGTTAAGGACATTCACCAGAAGTAGCATATTCTGCATATTGAAGCTAAACTCTCCTTAATGAGAATTGATAAATAAACAATGGTTTAATAATATCAACATTGTCTATGAAGCAGTTATCGTTGAATTTCGCAAGGAACGTGCGAGGAATAAAATCGAATTGAAAATAATGAATTGTTCGTTTTTTTTAAGTTAAAAAAATAGTTGACAAGTTAACGACTTCCAACCACATGTTTGTAGTATTTATTATTATAAAACATTTTACTAGCCACGGCAAGTTCTGGAATTGAGTAACTTATAATTCAAAACGAAATTTATTGACAACCATGATAATGAAAATGTAAATACCGTTACTTTGGTCTAGATATTTATTATTTGTAAACACAATCTGATGTATTTTTGAGGTTTACATGGGATATTGAAAAATAAAACACTTTTTGTTCTAACTAACAACACATTTTTCACTATAGATCAATATCGGTTTAGCTCGTCGCTAGGATTATCAAACGATGAAGTAGTACGTAGTTAAACAGTGTTATATTTACAAAAACCTGATCTTTGATAACTTGGAATTAATACAAAAAGTGTTTTATTGATCAATATATAATATTTTCACCAATAATTAACAGTGAATAAATTACAAGCGAGTATTGCTTGGAAATAACCAATATAGTTTTATGAAACTGAATAATATTCTTCTTGAACAGACATGTCTAAGAACATTTCCGATTAACCCGTGATCAGAACTTCCCATTTTTTTAAACTTCATAAGGCTAAGCGTATGATGAGAAGCAAGCGACGCAGTATAAGGCAGTACATAATTGGGAGGTGCAAGCAAGCGAAGCAGACGTGTGTCACCAACGTATGCTGTGACAGCTGTGACATATATGTTAGACAAATAATGACCCACAATAACGCAGGTCTGTGCTTCTTCACGTAATACGAAATCTATGCTGCTCTACGCTGCGTAACCTGCGTTGTACAGTATTTTTACAAATATTCTTATTAGGTTGAATGTTTGCTATTAAAGTATAATTAAAATCGAAAAAAGTAGCATAGAAGAAAAAAATGATTAAGATATTTCGGTAAACGATAAAATATTGAATATGTCGTATGTACTGTTTTGTTATCCCACAATTTTACCCTCATATTTTATGTACACCTTGACGCCCACATCATTTTTTTCTCACTGCAGTTAGTCTCCTACTATGTCTTGGCAACGCGATATCGCATTTTCCAAAAGTGCATTGTTTTGCTGTTTGCGACCCACCTTATGCGCGCACCACGCTCATACAACCGGAGTGTGGAGGGCTAGTTGGTAGAGCGGTCCTTCGAAAGTATCACGATGGCTTTGGACTGGCTCGTAACACAATTTACAAACAGTCAACGATTCTGCTCCAACCGAAGCGCGTTGCAGTGAAAACTGTCGGTACCATCGTTGTTCAAGTATCAGCGTGCACAAAAACACCGCGAGTTCGCTACGAATATATTAAATCCAAGCAATTGTAAACGAGTGCTGTGAGAATAAGTGTGTTAAATTCTATATATCACAACAGATATCATTTGAACACTTCTATATATATTTGTGGCATAAAACACAGTTCGAAAGTTAATTTTTAGCAGTTCTTGGGAAAACTTCTCTTTTTGGTCTAGTTTTGTAACTTCAAACGTAAGTAAACTATTTTTTAAAATATGTTGTACGAAACAATTCAAACATTTTTTCTTTGTATAAAATTATTGTTATTCTTTTTAGATATATCATAATTAACTCTTCAAGGGGTGAAGTGAGCCAAGTATTAAGATGGTAGAACTTCTATATCGAATTTTAAAGTACAATCAGGTCTTTACTTTGAGTTTTGGTTGATTCCATAGCTTTAACATAACTAACTTAATTTTTATGATACTTCAAGATTTATAGAATGTTTTAAGGCTTACAATTATTTTAATCCTAAAATACCACTTGGCACACTTCACCTCTGAGGAGCTTGTATATAATATTTATGTATTTAATCATCTTTTCTTTACCACGCAAAACAAAAATACTTAACATATAGTAATCAGCTTGATATATTTTTTGAGTATAATTATTGAGGTAGCAAATTCACATAAATTCTAATAAACACGTTAAAAGCGACATATTGTAGTGAGCTGATAAGTTGATTCAATATACTGTTACTTCAAATTCGTCAGTCAAAGTCATATGACAACAATTGTAACATGACAATAAGAAATATAAAAATACAAAAACACAATATAATATCATGAATTAAAAAAAGCTTTTATATTTGTCAGTATTTAAGTAAGTTTATGTAATATTTGTTATATAAGAAAAAATATTACGATAATTTCTAAATTATTATTTTATAAACCATCTTGATATACATAGTTATATGTAAAATACTTGAAAAGACAATGAGTTTTCGTTTTACATTGTACAACAGTGTGATATTGCTTATAATGTCATTCCACCAAGGGCTACAAACCCATTTTAAAATTCATACGGTGTTGTAGATTCATCCAATATTAATAAAACATTACATATTAAATCTATCTTCTATTCTGTTGTCACTTAATCTTCCATCAGTGAAATGAAAATCTTATCAACTATATCATTAAATGTAATTTTATATCAGCTATTTTATACATAAGAATATTTCAATTGTAAAAAAATACATACCTAGTAATTATCTGCATGCAATGTACATTGTTTGTACCTCAAAATAAATGTATGCTATCATATTCAACTGCCTTTTAAATTGTAAAGGTTCAACAAGCATATTTAAATTTGAACTCAGTTCAGCAAGTATATTTTTTGCTATCATACAATGTATTTTTTCTGATAGTAGCAACAACTAAGTCGTTAATATAAAAATGGTTAGAAATATTACACATTAATATGCGATCAGTTATCGATCATCACACTTTTGTTTTTTTTAATGTGATTGAGATTATTTTTAATTATTAAAATGAACATAATAATAATTGTCATAATCTTTTGATTCACGGCACATAATTCGATGCATCAAGGGCAGAGAAAAATGCCGTCGTACAGCCCTTAATTATAATACTTAAAAACTGTCAAATAATAAAAGAAAGCCGATTGTGTTAATCAAATATAATATGTTCTTTCCGATCGATACACCATCGATAATAACTAATAAATATGTTAAAAAGTTACCCCCGAATCCATCAAATAATAATAATAATAAATACGTAGTTTATAACGATTGGTTAAAAATGATTTTCTAAGCAACAGTCGACAAGTTTAATATTTACATCTGGATTTTTTTGTGTGGTTTTAATATTAAAACATAATTTATATTGATTCTAAGTGATATTTGTTCTTTTAGAAAGCGAAGTTATATAGCTTATGTATTAAAACATATAGCTAGACAAGACAATACCGAATATAATTTTATTATTATAACAGTTTTGAGTCATAGTACAAACAGAAAACATTAAACTTGTTTCAGTTTACTGGATTATTATTATAGATTTTGACAGGGTCATCTATCCTATCTTATATTAAAATTTATTCGACAACGTTTGCTGTAAAGCAATTATTGTTAAATATTTTTTTATTGTCTTATTGAAATATATTATATGACACCAAACACAGAGCAATGGTAAACAGAAACTCGATTTCACCTTACGTTTATTTAGTTCGATAAAAAGCAGTCTTAGTTTTACTCTTATGTGAGGATTTTTCTACTGGATAAATATTGTCATACAATACTACTGTGTTGATTTTGTAGTTGAAAAGTGTGAATTGTATTTGCATTATAAATTATGTTTAGGTGATTTCGGACAACAGTGTTTACATGAATCGAAAACTGTCAAATATATACCAGTAAATAGAAAACGGTTTATGTAATATTGATTGTGGTTTTTACTGTAAATTGTTTATAGTGAATTAGCACTTTAACTTTAGACATATATTAATTATGTGCTCATTAATACACATTTAAAATTAATATATTTATAATTAATTTCAGATTGTGTTTTACTATGCGAAGCAAGTCATTGAGAAGAATCTTTAAACTTAATAAATCGTAATACATACGCACACAATACACCCCTTCAATTAAATATTTAACCTACGAGAAAAATGAAAAAAGAGTTGTGGGGTTCAATTGAAAAACTGAATGTTTGTCTGGTGCTACTGATTACATTACACGTGGCCAAAGAGCATGCGGTTTTTCGCTGGGTTAAGCGCGGTTCCGAATACCTCTTGATACAAATATTTTTTATTGTATTTTATTTTAAATTTTTAGAAAGATTTGGAATTACAATTAATGCCAATGCGTCAAATATTTTAAAGTTGAAAGAGCATGCGATAAAATCTCGACGAGAATTTTTTGTAAGTTACCCGAGATCAACTCAAGTCAACAAACACCCACGTCTTAGGTTTCAAATTTAAATTGAAAAATCTATATTTGACATTGATATTACCGGGAATCAAACCCAGATCCACCTGATCGGAAGAGCGAGCTCTAACCAACTAGACCACAGAGGGCGACTTTGTGATACTTTATATAGCAATTAAGATTTGTGTAGAAGTGCAATTAAATTTGAATCTGTGTACTTAATACTACGCGAAAACAAAAAAAAATACCTTCAATTATGATCTTAAGACCGGATGAACAAATCAATATCGGTATTTTGATATTTCTTATATCATACTGCCAAGTAAAAAATAAATCATAATCGTAAATATCTTAAGTTTTCTTTTTAAATAATGATGCACCATTGAAAGCCTTTAGGGTTGAAATAACCTTTGAAAAAGACTTTAGAGAAAATCCAGAATGTGGCTCTTATTGACCTCATCTATTGCCATCCCTGTATTATAGAAATATAATTTATTGCTGAAATATGAAAGCACGATTGAAGATATTATATTTATTTATTGTTTTGGAATATATACATGAATAAAAGGTTCGCGGAGATTTCTTGTCCGGAGAATTCATGAACGAAAGAATCTTGTTCGGAAAAATCCCTCTATCCAATCTGTATCTATCCAAGTATCTGTGCCCAGTCAGTTTTTCTTGAAAAACTGGAGTAAAACATTCAAAATCAGATGCTAACCTGTAAACTTTAAAACATCGCCATTTCTTTGATTCAGTATTCAATATAATAGATTAAATAAGTATAACAAGATATTATAAACAATGGCAACGTTAAAACATATCTTGTAGATTCACCGACGTGCATTCGAGTTTTTTTTAAAAATTTTGAACGGTTGCGTGGTCGAATAGTCAACGTTGTCGGCTTCGGTTATGGGGGTTTGAACCCCAGTACAGACAGTTTTATATAATAATTTGATTTTTCAATCGATTTATGAATTTCTGTTCGAAAGTATGGATGAATGTGATGTCTTGAATCTCCCTCCCCCATCCTATCCTATAAACTGGACGTAACGAGAGCAATTAACCAACCATTAGTACTGTTCTAGCCCTATCCTTCTATTTCTATTCTCTTTTGAAAAAGAGAGGTTGAGCAACTGAATAACAAGCAGTTCTCGTAGAAACATTTCTGTTGAGATAAACTCCATTAGCAGTCCATATGATCCATATTGGGAGCGAACATGATAAAAAAAGAGACCTTGAGCAACTGAGTAAAAAGTAATTTTCATAGAAACATTTTTTTCAGATAAACTCCGTTAGGAATCCATATGTTTGACATTGGGAGCGGAGATGGTAAAAAAACATTGTTGTAGAGTTGTCCTGACAACATTAACTGTTTTGAATTAGTGTGGTGGCTTTCGGGAAATAATCAATTAATGCTTATTCAATGAACATTGTTGTGTGAAAGTAGTCCAGATCAGAAGGTAGAGCTAAGATTGTGTTAAAAACGATAACTCATTTTTATCCAGTGTGTTGCTGACTGTATACTTACTTACCTTATAATAAAGCTCAGTTAATCCTATCAATATATTGAACAGACAAGTGACGTGCAGTTTCATTGCGTCCTAGTGCCCTTTCGAATGCATTGGTGAAATTTAAATTCACTTGTTAAAAAGCCATAAAAAAGCAATTGTTCTTGAAAAAATTCATGCATATATTTTGCAAGCCATCACATTTTTTGGATGGTGATGTCTAAAAATTCGCTCCCACCCTACCGATCCATCAATAACTGGGCGTAGCGACCGCGATTAGTTAACCACTAGTACTGTCCTAGCTTTATCCTTTACTCTCTTTGGAAGAGAGAGGTTGAGCGACTGAGTAACAAAAAGTTATCGCAGAAAAAGTTCTGATGAGACACCTCCATTGCTCCATATGCTCCACATTGGGAGCGGAGATGAAAAAAAATGTGTAAACATAATTTCAACGTAATGGTGTTGAAATTATAGTTGATTTTAAGTAATTGTTAGCAAATCAGAGAGGAGCTAATAATTTTTTTTATTTGAATATTTTGACTGTTTTTTGATGATCAAATATGTTAAACTAAATATTAATTGGCACTGGTAAATTGTACACAATCTTTCTAAGTAAAGAGCAGTTCAATTACAAAACGTTTGACGAAATTACGACTGTAAACCATTGATAATTGTTACAAGCCACAAATTCATCTCTTCTTAAATCATGAAACTGTTTTGTTTTTGTATGTACAATGTATGTACATTCAATTAACACTCATTGTTTACGAATGAATTTAATAAGAAATCCCAATTGCGTTGCAAAATCGTAACCAGTTTCTTCAAAAATTTAAATGCCAAACGACAATTTATTTTAAAGAGACCATTAACAAAGAATAAATATTATACAGATAAAAACAAGTTAATACAGGTTGATTACAAATTCTAGGTTTTCCTCGAACAAGATATTACATTTACATGCAAAACATAGTGTCTTTTTTTATGTATAACCTTAACCAATTAACCAATGACAAAATTGAACCTATTCCTTTGTATTTTACACCACTAAAAGTATTACCTTTTTCACTACTCATTGAAATATTTGAACTGCTGGAAAATGTAAGGGCCATATTTTTAATATAATACAAAGAAGAAACAAGCAAAGAATGACGGTATAGATCAGTGTTCCGCAAATGGGGATCCGCAGGCCACTTGAGGGTCACGGGCAATGTTCCCTCTAAGGCAGTGATTCCCAAACTTTTTCGGGTGGCGACTCCTTTTTATAAAAGCCATATGACCCGCCACCTCAATGCAATTGAAAAAGGCATTTTTTTTTCAATAAGGTCATTTTAGTTGACTATAGTTTTAGTTTTGTTGTTCAAATCCAAAATCGAAAAAAGTTGGTGACCCCTAGAAAACCCGTAGGTTGGGAACCATTGCTCTAAGGCAAGAGGTTAGCTGCGTGGAAATTTCAAAGGCTGCGCGGAACGATCAAATATTAATTGAACAACTGTCTTGTAGTGCGCGCCAACCCAACCCAACTGCTGCGCGGCCGTGCACGAGCTTAGAGGGAACGTTGGTCACGAGCTGCATAGTAAAACAACACATACACATATATTTTATTGAACTAAAATCTTATTGGAAAAATAGATTTAAAAATGTATATTTTTATTTTATATGTAATATCGCAACTAAATCATCCAATCTTGGACTATTTTTGTGATCCCGGGATTTCAGGATTGACAATTTTTCCAATCCCGAGATCCCGGGTTGGACATTCACCATAAATTCGGGACTAAGAAATTTTTTCTCGGCGATTTTGAAATCCTGAGTTTTTTACCTTCGACTTCAAAATCCCAGGAATCTGCGGATTTCGGGATCCCGGGGTTGGAGGCTCCAATCGCAACCACTTTGTCTCGAAACCTGAACCCGTTTTCAAACAGGCTCATTTTCTTCACAGGGGGTACGCGAAACATTAGACACTTGGTAGGGGGTCCTTGGTAACAAAAAGTTTGCGGAACACTGATATGGGTGTTTACCGCCAACTAGTAAATTAATTTTGCCATGCGAAAAGAATTCGTACTATTTTTTTGGAATAGAATGAAAATAAAACGTAAAACTGGTCTTCAAAATTAACGCAATTCAACAATACTATCAAAATACTCGTAATAATACAAATACAAATAGTCATTAATGCTTGAAGTAGAAGTGCACGAGTGTTACCATAAATTGATGTCTTTGTAAGTATATTTGCTTCAGTCAACTTCAGTGTAAGTGTAATTGATAAATACCAGATTTCTGTTTTATGATTATTTGATGCCGTTTTATGCCAGCGCTATTCTAAAATTTATTAATATCTTGACACTTATTAAGAGGGGGTTTTTTTTAAATAATAAACAAGATTTTGCTATTTAGTTTTTACGGTTGGTAGAACAGAATGATATATTTGTGGCTTTATTTCAGAGTTTTTACTGTCGATCTCATATGATTTATTCGACTATTACCAAGAGTGTGTTAGAAAGAGGTAACTTCAGGTCCTATGGCGCAGTGGCTAGCGTTGTGCGCTTCCGTGCCGGATCTCACGGGCTTGAGTCTTTGTACGGACAGCATTTTTCGATCAATTTATCGATTCAAAAATTCTTCCGATCCTTTAGCGAGATCCTTCTCTTCGTAGCGAGAGCGATTAGTTAACCGCTAGTCCTGTCCTAGCCTTATCCTTCAATCTCTATCACTTTTTTTAAAAAAATCTGTTGAGATACCTCCATCAGGAGGCAATATGCTCCACATTGGGAGCGGACATTTTTTCGGACAGCGGAAAAAACTTTCAAATAAACTACCAAAATTAACTCAAGCTCGTCAAATAGTTTGTTGTAAAGCATTGTGGAGTTGTGTAAAAAAAGACCACTCCGACTCCATAAAATAAAAAACGGCTCCGACAATTTCATTTTAATCTATATATATGTATGTGTATAACATCAGATCATCATTAGTGGGCCAAGCATGCAATGTCAACATTTTAGACTATTTTGTTTGAACACACATCATTAAATATATTTTTCATGACTCCGACTCCGGGAAAAACACCGCGACTCCCAACTCCGACTGCACAGCCCTGCTTTAACCCGTTAACAGCTAGATTTTTTTTTTTGTCTTGTAAGCTACCAATTTTCTAAAAACTAATAAAGGAAAACTTAATATTCATTTTGTGAGTCCTTAAGAGATGTCGGACTCTTTTTCAATGATGCAAACTCTAAAACATATTTATTGACGTCGTAATAATGACAACACACTGATGGGTAGCGTGTGTGGTTAGTAGCTATGCGACACACCGGTGGGTCGTTAGCTTTAGAGTGGTTAAAGCGTATAGCAAGTGGAAATGTTTAGTTGGACACAAAAAAACATATATGTATGTTAATCGTAAGCGTTTGACAGATTGACAAAAACATTAAACGTTGCCACTTGCCACAATTATAAATTTGAAGTATTCCAGACCCACTATAATTATTAGGCTCGTATTTTTCTGGTCAGAATTTATATTAAATGGTCATAAATATCGGTCAGAATAAATAGTCATAATTTAAATAAAATTAAAAAAAACCTAACCTAACTTAACCAAAATTGTTATAAAATATTCTGAACGTATATATTTTTATTCTGACCAAAAATTGATTTAAATTTTGACCATATAATTTGTTTCCTAATTATTAGTATCTAATATATTTGAGACTAGTCCCGCAAGTATGTGAATGGGTTATGTTGGTATCAATACATACTTTGGGCCCTTAATATGATTCATTCTGTCAATATAACACATATGTAGATATCCATATAGTAGAAAGGCCGGACGCAAACCGGCATATCCTGCCAGTCAAACGTTTCTCACATCGATTCGACGGTGCGGTGGTTGATATGAAAACGCGATACGCATAAGTTGTCACAGGTCAAGGTGTGCTAATTAATCGGTAAAATAACATGGCGTTGATGTACGCGGCTGCAGGACCGCCTTCACTTGTTTATGGTGCGTGTGACGCATATATGGCACGATGATTTTTGAAACAGATATTAACGCGAACTTGGTTATTACGAGAAAGATGGGACCGACTGAATTTGCTCATTATAAGCATTATTCGTTATATCAAAGAATATTAAATTTAAATGCTTACAAACATACCCATAACATAGAGACATGAAGTATCTGGAGCGGTCACATAACAAAAACACATGCAATTTCAAGCATACGCGTGCATACTTTTTCGGGAGCCGGTAAATTGCTCGAATTACAAATTATTCGAATTACTTGGCTATTTAAACGGTTTTTCACGACTTTTTCTACGAATTTCATTTTTATCTTGTGCGACACTTGCTTAGAGTGAAATATAAAAATAATTTTCGTAAGTATTTATTTTAACCGTGTTCGCTCCAAATGCGGAACATATGATCTTTTAATGGAGTTTACCTCAACAGAAGTGTTTCTACGAGAACTGCTTATTAATTAGTTACTCAAACTGTTTCTATATATTTCCAGAACACATAGAATACTAGGGCTAAGACAAAACAAACGGAAACAAATTGATTATCTTGTTATTCGAGCAATTTACCGGGAATCACTTTTTCAATGTTGTCGGCGAAAACACCAATTAGGTATTCAGACACTTAACTAGTATCATAAACGAATCCAATCCCTGCAGCATCGGCCTAGTTAACTGCCAGGTCGGATTCTATGGTTTAGAGAAAAAAATGTTGTTTTTAAACGATCACAACAGTTGTAAGAAAATTTTGGATAATATTTTTGCTCGGTATACCCGAGAAGTAGCTCGTTATAGAAGTGAATACATGTATGAAGAAAACTATAAACTAAAATGTCAACGAATGTTTCCTCATTACATCCGAGATGTCGATATTTCCGTGATCGTAATAACCAAGTTCGGCTTTATTATGTTATCTTAATATATACTTTATTTTTTATTTTTTAAATAAGTCTATAATTTACCGATTTATAATAATTTATTAATAATATACAAGTTGGTTGTTGAGTATCCCACCACCACCCATTATGTGTGTGTATGCAACAGCATTTTCACGGCCGCCTTCAATAACGCAATTCGATCAAGAAAAGAAAAGAATTTATTCCTAATACAATAAATGTTACACATAAAACCTAAATCTTGTTTAAAAGTTTGGCGTGCACTATTACCCTAAATTTAAAATGGGCTACAGTTTTAAATTTATTTTTCAATTCGTAATATTTTTTACACGGGCGAATGGTGTTTGTTGTTTGATGATTTTTCGATCATAAGTATTTTGTTTCACAATTTTCAATTCATCTTCGTAATTTTACCTGAATTAATATATTACGGTGATCGGTAATCCACCTCTGATTAGTATTCCGTGGCGTTTAGTGCCAGCATGGATAATAACAAAGTGACTGATTAGTAGAGGTCTGCACGGGCCAAAATTTGATGAAATTATCCGGTCCATGCCCGGTCAAATCAGGCTTGAGTCTTAATGTCATACTTGTTACCCGAACCCGACCCGAAGTACAAATTTACTATCTCGGTCAGGAAAAAACCCTGATTTTTAAAAAATACATGATATTTTATCGAATCGTTAATTGTGGGGTTATAATGCAAAACGTACTATTTACAAATCTCGAACATATCAGTAGAGTCAAATACTATAACGAATAACACAAACAAAATAACATTTGCATACAAATATGATTTCTTATTTAAAAACGACAGTATTTTAGACATTTTAAATTAAAATTAATAAGAACAGTCGATTTCTTAGACTTGAATTACCTTATCTGCGTACCTACCTCATTATTGATTTTTTCCGCAAAAAATGCAAAACTAAGATTTCTCTTAGTTTTGCAAAAAAAAGAGAGGGACGAAATATTTAGTAACTAAGTGATAAAATATAAAGCGCGCCGAAATCCAGCATATAGACAGTCGCCCGGCTATGCGTGTATAGGTTGGCACCTATTGAATACACAGACGCTAGCCAACATTTGACTGTATGCACCACACAGACGACCGCCTCGTAGCAACAACAATGGAAAGAGGCCGTTCAATTGGGGTTTTTGCGGCGAATATTTCAAGCCAGTGCGTAATTTGGGATAGTGTAATTGGTGGTTCCGCTGTATTTAACCTACTAAATTTTAGTTATATGATAAACCGGCCTGAGCCCGATTCTCGATCTTCCTTACCCGCCCGAGCCCGTGCAGACCTCTACTGAGTAGGTACATTTGGTTGCGCATACAAGCCATACATGTATCATAGTTGTATCGGTGCATGTGGGGCAACCACCTTATTTTCAATTACTGTTTACGATGCTCAGATCAGATTGTTGATGCTAATAAGTAATCATTTTTTGTATTTGTAGATAAAGATTTATTATATTATCTGTGTGGATTATAGTATTGACGTAAGTAATGATGTATTTTCATGCAATTACTAAGACCCAGTACTTTTTTGAAAAAAAAGGTGTCGGAACTCATTTCTTGACAAGTTTTTTTACAATCCATGTCCGTTCCCAATTTGGAGCATATAACCCTCTAATGTAAATATCTCGAAATAACTGTTTTACGAGAACTGTTTATTAGTTAGTTGCTCAACCATCTTTTTTTAAGAAATTAAGGATATAAAAATAGAGCTAAGACAGGACAAGCGGCTAATTTTTGGATTTTAGGGGTGGGGGAGAATTCAAATACCACAAACAACCACGCCTTCGAATATAACTGAATCTGAACCTGAAACTCTGCGTTTGTAAAATGGAGAATATGACTCATTTCGTTTCCATTTTGTTTTTGAAGATTTATTTCACTTTTCAACACATTGAAAGATTGATGTTTCTTTGATAATATATAACACAGCTCGAATTTTTCGTGAAATAATGATTTTAAAAATATTATGAATAAAATATAAATAAATTAACAATTTATGCTACTGAATATGACATCACTTTAAGTAAATTCTTATCAAGACAATGGATACAAAAATAAATCATTAGACTGTTAGTTGAGTCCATGTGACGGTAATTTCGTTTGGTGATGAACATTACATTTGAATTTATTTTCCCATTATACAAAAAGTGGGTATTTAGTATATTTAGATACAGAGAAATATAACTGATGCAATCTTAATTATACCAGAACTTAACTTTACTACAAAAGTTAAACCTTACTTATTGTACATGTAAGTAAAAGCTATGTTACTGTAAATTACAATCTTTATATTGGTGATTAAAGTAAGGAATGGCAGGCAACTTATTTAAGACTTTAGATTATTTAATTTATACAGTTAGTCACACTGCAGTGGCGGCCGGTCAATGTGGCAGTGGATCAATGCACCCCTTTTATATGCAGGGGTGGTTATTGTTTATTGTTTAAAAATCAAAATTACAGTACATGACATTACAGCTGACGCCAATTCGCCATGTAGTTGAAAAATATAATGAGGCAAAATATATATAATGAGACAAAAAATAAAACTGCATAATACAACAAAATCAAGTAATAAAAAAGAAAAACTTAACAAACAGTTTAGGAACACTATCACCAAAAATGTCTAGTTCTCTAGGCAGAGTTGATCAGTCGAACATATTGTCTAAAATAAAATATTTATTATATACAATAAATACATGAAGAATTTAAAACGAGTGAATGGTATAAATGTTATGTTTGAATATTATTTCATGAAATATAATCGCACCTGCATATACAAGGGGTGCATTGATCCAATGCCACATAGATCGGCCGCCACTGGTTCACACTAGCCGAGTGGGTAACGCTTTAATACTTTCGTCCTACTTAATCGCTCGGATACAGGTTTGCGTCCGTAAATAGAAGCAGGTAAGCATTTAAAAATAAGTCGATTTATGAATTTGTATTTCATGAAATAAGTGTTAGTGGTAAAAGCGATTAGATGTCACCTAACAGAACTTCGTCATTTCATCTTTACACTCTTTAAAAGAGGAATTTTAGTGACGGACTTCCAACGAGTTTATTGTGCTCAAGTGTGATTAATGGTAGAAGACATATTTATAAAATAAATACTTTTTTATCATGATTAGTTGAAAATCAACGCGATGAGCATAGCCGCTAATAAATAATAAAAAAAAGTGGAATAAATATAAAAAGTCCATCAATTCTACACTGGTGTAGAAGTTACATTAATTGAAATAATACGTGAATCTTTGTTTATCTTTAAACATAATTATCTTAGCAAAGTTTTACTAATCTTTAAATTATTATTTACTATTCATAAAATATATATTTATAGAGGTAATTAAAAGTATACCTTGCGAAATGCAGTTAAACATGAATATTGCGAAAGGTTTAATTACATAATCCTACAGTTAAGAAAATCTATAACGTTTAATGAGGTTTTGGCTGTGAGTCATTGCCCGTAATAATTATTAGGTACATATGCAGCAAAATTTAAGACATTAAAATATTTCAAATACATATTCAATTAAACCATTTTTATTAGTTTTTAGAATTCTATTATGATAATATTTTCAAGCTTTTTATTATTTGACCAGCGCGTTTTACGTTAATAAATATATGAAATCGTATTATATTATCAACATCATAAAGCTTCAGTTGAAAATATTTTAATGCCGTGTGATTTTTTTTGTGATCGTTTCCATTTAAGTTTGATGTTAAATAAGTTTTTCTTTACTGAATATTTGATGCAAAAATATTGATGCCGGTAATTTTCGTTTCTCAAAAAAATCAAAGCTTTCAATGAGCTTATACCTCACACACATGTAATTAGTTTTGTTATTGTTTGTTCCTTACCAGTGGCGGATTATCCCATAAGCGCAAGAGGTGCGCGCTTGGGGATTCCAAATTTTAGGGGCCTCAATAATAGCATAGATTATATAAATCCTTTTATTTTAATTTCAGTTTTCAATATTCATTATTATTCTACGAAGAGTTTTACAACACTTTTATGTTATTCAAAAAACAGGGCCTCCAAAATTTATTGCGCTCGGAGCCTCTAAAGTGCTTAACCCGCCACTGTTCCTTACTTCTCTCCGTAGCCGTCGAAAGAAAGAAATCTCGTTCGCATTTCCTTATAAAATATATGATTAAAGATAGTGTAAGTCTAAAGATGCATTTAAAGGAAGGTATGAGACCTTGTTCGCATCCACTGAACAACTGATTCAACTCAATGCGGACTGTCTGGGACACACAGCTGTACTCGACTAAAACCAAATGGCACTTATTCAACGCTTGCATTCGGCTAGTACTGCTTTACGG
Organism: Himalopsyche anomala; assembly: GCA_031772345.1. Lineage (NCBI taxonomy): Eukaryota > Metazoa > Arthropoda > Insecta > Trichoptera > Rhyacophilidae > Himalopsyche > Himalopsyche anomala. The sequence continues at coordinate 29,786,130 of CM062821.1, forward strand.
TTGCGAATCATGGCACCTGACGAAGACTAAGAAAAACCGTATACTGAGCTTCGAGAACAGATGCTTGCGTCGGATAATGGGGGTGAGGTGGTTTGATTTTGTGAGGAATTCAGAGATAAGGGTGCGTACAAGACAGCGTCCCGTCACGTCAGTGGTTATGGAGAGACGTTGGAACTGGCTGGGTCACGTGCTGCGGATGCCTCCGGAAAGCCTCAATCCTGCCTGCTTTTTCTTTCGACCGGTGGGATTCCGGCGTCCCTGACGTCCGTCGGGTACTATCCATAGGATGTACTCGGCAGAACTGAGGGATGCTGGCATGTCATGGGAGGAAGCAAAGCAATTGGCAGGAGACAGAGAAATATGAAGGTGCCGCGTGGCGGCCATATGCTCCACATAGGGCGCAAACATGGCCAAAGAGAAGAAAAGAAGAATTATAATTATCTAGTGTAGTAAAGTTTTATGTATTGCACTTATTCACTAAATTCATCGAAAGGTTCTTACATTAAAGATGTAACCTTCGATGACGTTATCCTAAAACATATCTCTGCTACTGACTATATTTTGGCATACGATGAAGTTGCTTTGTATTGCAAAACAAACAATGCTTAGGTGCAGTGTCATACACTATCTTAATATGTCTCAGGTGTGTAGAACAATTATGTTTATATATTATGGAACGGGTAATGCATAATAAAATTTGTTCGTATACGTTTAGAGTAGGTCTAGGCCGGCGACTTTTGCATCGAATCTGTCTCGAATCTGAAGTGTTTTTATATATACGGTACTTTTTATATTATTCATATTTATTTAGATAAGCTCTCATCAAGCAAAGTGAAAGTTATGATTGAATAAATTGTGAAATATATGCTTCCGTTGTTTTGTCTTTATATAAAGTAAATACATGCGTTGGACAAGAACATTTTCCTGAAGTAATCAAAAAAAGTTATTTAGATATTTATAGCAAAACAAGATAAATGCGGTAAAGTGAAGTTTGAAATAATATTGTTTTGGGAAGATGTCGTGTTTTGATTGATGATCATCACTCATTCCTAGAAACTTTAATCAAATAATAAAGTAAAATGAATTGTTGATTATCATGAATGATTGCATTCAACCAGTGGTGGGCTGGAGAGGGCTCGGAGTGATTTACGCGATACCGTTCATCAGTTTGACTTATTCCGACGAGCCCCATGTTAAATGAAAAAAAATGATAATCTCAGGTAAATTTCTGAAATGTTGTGTATATTATCTATGACGGTTTAAATATATCGATTGAAACATGATTAGCGCCCATTTTATTTCATTCCTTCCCACTATTCTAGGAATAAATATACATATATATACATGTTCAAATCCTCTACTTACTTACACATACTCAAGCAAATCTTTTGTCACTTATTCCGTTTTGCTTTCAGGTGGTTCATAGTATGTACCTTATTGACAAAGATACTCACAAATAAATATGTTCCAAAAGCCACATATTGTTCAATAATTATGAAAAAATAATTATTACCTTCATTACACATCATAAAAAATAACGTAAATTTTAAATGCACTTAAATAATATAATTATCGAATCTTGATTGGTATTTTGTTAATCAAACACATTGAGGCATTATATTTATTCTAAATCAAATTCGTGTCAAAAATATTTAGTCATTTAAAAAATCTGTGATCATTTGCCGCTCCCTAGGACGTGCCGCCCCTAGGCAACTGCCTAATCGCCTATGCCCTTGGGCCGTCCCTGTTCTTATCTGACTGACACAAATAAGGTTAGAGTTTACCCACAAAATTTATCATTGAAGAAATTGCTGTTTTTCCCAATCTGGTATTATAAATGAATCTGCCGAGTTATACCTGACAAAAATTAGTTTCGAAGAATTTCAATGTCAGTAACCTCATTTTGTTACTTACAAAATTCTGCCGGTACGGTGACGGTATCTCCAGAATTGAGTAGTGCCGAGGGCAACGGTTGTCAGTAAGATTTACTTTCAATTGTTACATATTCGAAGCCAATATTTTTGAATTATTGTAAGTTATCCAAGCGCAACAAAACAGAATTCAGAGTAACCGACTACTGTATTTACTTCGGACTTCTCGATGTTTTGTTCTCTCAATGAAAAGTGAACGTGATAGAAAAATAATTGAACATTGCTATTGATTTTATTTCTCTTATGTATCGCGATTAAGTAATACTTTTGGTTTGGATATAAATTAAAAGCAAACACGTTAAAAAATATTACTCAATCACGAATGAAATGAGAATTTTATATTCAGAAAGAATTCTGGATAATAATGATCATGCTATGTTAGTTTTTTACTGTCAATCTTATTTGGTATAAGAACTGTACTGTTTTTGATTAATTATTCTCATAATGACGCAAACCAACTACGTTGGCTACTCGACCACGGACCTGGCTATATTATTCATTAAGATGTTATTTATTATTATTCAAACATAACAAAAATAAAAATAAAATATTCCCAGAAATCGTAATTTTGTTTTTTAAAGTAGTCAATTCAATCTGTCATATTACGGGTCAAAATGTCTTTTTTACTCGCCTTAATTTGGTCCTTACACAATTAGTCAATATGATTATTTTATTTGATACTAAGTCAACAATTTTCAAACTCAGTCAAAATATAGAATTTTTACATTTAACCTTTAATTGCCGTAGAAAAAACTACGTAATTACCTAGCAAGAAACGTTCCCTCTAAGCTGCGCGCGTGCGCGGCCGCGCAGCAGTTGGGAAGCCCCTGCGCACTCATTTCGGGTTGGCTAGCGATAAAAATTAGAAACTAAAATTAATGAATCGTTCAAATTATGTACACTCCCACAGATTTTGTCATTAACGAACCGGGTTTCGCCTTTCGGCATCTTCAGGCGTTCAAGCGCACGGATTCAAGTTGATACGTGGGCGTGAACGCCTGAAGATGCCGAAAGGCGAAACCCGGGTCGTTAGTGACAAAATCTGTGGGAGTGTATATAATTTGAACGATTCAAATTTAATATTGAAATTCCACCAAGCACCTTCAGTCGAAATCTTAAATTATAAAATTGATGACTTTATTTTTTCATTGTTTGTGCTACTAGATTTGAGGTGTGTTTCGCCTCTTTAAAAAGCATTATTAGACAAAAACTGGATTGTAATATACAGTGGAACCCCCAATTACACTACCCCGAATTACGCGCTGGCTTGAAATCCCCCAATTGCACGGTCGCATTCCATTGCCGTTACTAAGAGACGGTCGTCTGTGCCGCGCATACAGTCAAATGTTGGCTAGCGTCTGTGTATTCAACACGTGCCAGGCTATACACGCATAGCTGAGCGTCTGTCTGTGTGCGGGATATTTACTACTACAAAAACTAAATATTTCGTCCATATTTTTATTTTTCAAAACTAAGGGAAATCTTAGTTTTGCGTTTTCCGCGGAAAAAAACCAAATCCCTAATTTTGTATGAGATTCACACCCCCAATTACACGGTCCCGAATATAGTGTAAATGAGGGTTTTACTGTATAGATTTTTAATATATTTCATATAAGAAATTCATTAAGCTAAAAAATTATTGAATTTTATGTTTTTACAATATCCCGAAATTATTCCACTTATTCTATGTCAGAATTTAATCATTATTATTTTGATACACACTATTTTTTTTGATACACATATTTTATTGACATCAAAAATCACTCACAATTATAGCTAGAAGTATATTTGATCTGGATACTTGTTTTGCCGTTATGTTCAAGTTTTATGTCAGTCATTTGCAATTGTAAATAAATTATCCCGTGTTTCATCAACCGCAAAATCACAACAAACAAAACATTTACTTTAACAACATAAATAAACGGTTTGATATTGCTCTGAAATTTTCTATTTGCAACATAGAAAAAAATACCGCAAAAACCGACATCGACTGTTAAAAACTGTATTGATTTAGTTTTCAATGAAATCGGCGCTTTTCGTGATTTATCAACAGTAATATTCCGACAGGAACAATATAAATTTGCGTAACTTCCGTGCCTTGTATTGAAGGTTTCGTTAAAAACATGTGAAAGATAATCGTATCAAAATTATAATAAAGTTAATTTATTAATTTTTCAAAAAATTTCAAAAAATTCCAAATTTGAATATAACCTAAAACAAAATAGAACGAAAAAAATGACAGATGCTTCGGAGTAATAATCTGACATTAGAAATCTTTGTTCATTTCTCTTGATATGATAGTTATAATTATCACGACTGCTTAATCTAAAACAGTATACTATTATTGCATTATTTATATACTAAGTGCTCGTTTGGTTTAACAACGATAGTAATCGTGTATGCATTATTGTTTTTAGATCAACTACAATTCGTAGATGGTTTTTAATCTGCGACAGATCTAATTTTTATCATTCTATAGCGGGTCATCAACGATAAGACCAGACAACTTATTGGAAATGTGTGCCATGCACGTACACGCATTCGGGTATGAGGCCATTGTATAAAAAGTGATTCTATTTTTTTAGTTATGAAAAAATGACAAACAAAAAATAATTGCTGTACATTTAATATGGGTTTTACAAACCGACTTTTAGTGGGTCGACAGCTATGTAATAGTATGTGTTAAATATGTATTATTTTTAAACAATAAACTTAGCCTGCCCAGTCAAGTGGTTAACGTCGTTGGCTTTGGTGTATGGACAGTTTTTATAAATTAATTCTTTAATCGATTTATGGATTTCTGTTCGAAGTAGCAAGAGCGACTAATCACTAGTTCTGTTCTAGTCCCATCCTTCTACTTCTACGCTCTTTGAAAGAAAAGAGAGGTTGAGCAACTGAGTTCTGACTGACTGGTGTCATTAATCTTTTACACAGAGAAGAGCTCTTGTTCTATTTCTTATTATTCTCTTGTATTCTAATATCGTTTTTTGATCGTTTTATTTTTTTCCCTTCTTCGGTGCCTGTTTGATTCTTATTATTAGTAGTGGTAAACGTTTTTTCAGCCCAAAAAAATATATTTGTAAAAAAATAAATAGATTATATATAATATAATTATATTTTCTACCCAAAAAATGAATGTTGAACAAAAGATCTATTATTCTATGTATTTGATGTGATAATGTATAAATTGGGATTTGGAATTGACAAAACTTTTGGTCTGCGACTAGGAAATCATAGAATTTTTCAAACAATTTCATTTTCATTTTCAAAAACTCAGAAATTTACCGATTTGCCCAAAATATCAACGTTATTCGTTTTTTAGCCCTTCCAAGAATTTCCAAATTCGTTAAAAAAATAATTCCGGGGTCGCGATCGTACCGATTCATAAAATTGGACGGGATTCCGGGATTGGAAACCCTAGTATAAATAACTTGAGGCTTTGTGAGGTGCCATGCCTTTTTTTAAATTTAAGCTTCTAATATGTATCATGTCCGCTCTCAATTTGGAGCATATGGCCTCCTAATGGAGGTATCTCAACTGAAGTTTTTTTACGAGAAATGATTATTAATCAGTCGCTCAACCTCTTTTTTCAAAGATAAGTAGTAGGGATAGAAGAATAAAGCTAGGACAGGACTAGTGGTAAACTAATCGATCTTGCTACTCCCGATTGTTAAAGGATCGAAAATGGTGGGTGGGACATCACAAACATCAATGTTTATGAACAGAAATCGAAAAAATCTTATTCGTACTAGGACTCGAACCCGTGAGGTCTGGCAAGGAAGCCCACAAAGCTAACCGCTGCGCCATAGGACCCGACTAGGACATAGGACTCTTATGTGTATATGAGTACATAATTATTTGTAAATATACCTTTTAGTTGAGTATATCATTGCTGTAATATACTTTTCAATCATTTTCGAGAAATTTAATCTAAAATCAAGGTGTGTGTTTTCAGCTCAACGATTGTATACATTGTGTGATAGTGAAAAAAATATAAACGTATTGTATGAATTATAAAAAAAGCATTGAGTCATTTTAAAATGATTACAATATAAGAAGCATCTTAAAAAGAGCTTATTAAAAATTGTTCTATTCACATTTTCGAAGCTTCTTGAATGGCTTGTATGATGTTATCTAGTTTTTTTCTCTTAAAATTTAATAATGATGTGAAATTTTGTTTATTACTGAACATTTAAAATTGTTAAATTTAAATCGGATATTATTATTTTCATTCGCATAGAAATATGCGAAACGGCTATTAAAAGACATTTATAGTTTTTAGTACCCATGTAATAATTTAAATTTAAATCATTTAAATTTTGTATTTACATTTTCACACGTTTTGTCACTTATGACCCGAGCTCTGCACGTTGATATCTTCAGGTATTAAGAATGCCGAAAGGCTAAACCCGGGTCATAAGCAACGTTCCCTCTAAGCCGAAGGGTTAGCTGCGCGGAAATTTCAAAGGCTGCGCGGAGACTGCGCGGACCGATCAAATATTAATTGAACAACTGTCTTGTAGTGTGCGCCAACCCGGAATGAGTGCGCGGGGGCTTCCCAACTGCTGCGCGACCGCGCACGCGCGCAGCTTAGAGGGAACGTTGGCTCATAAGTGGCATAATTTGTGCAAATTTACAAAAAAATGAATTATTCAAATTTAATATTGAAATTCCACCATGCACAATTTTTTTTATTTATTCTGCAATATTAATTGTCGTAGCCGGTGAAATCAATACGCTGTAAAACATATTTTTATGAAAAAATAACTAGGAAGTTATATTTTTATAAAAATATGTTTTGCTGTGATTATTATGTTTATACGGAAGAAGCAAAAAAATATGCTTTAAAATTGCACTACCTTGCAATTTTTTTTTATAATTAAATATCGATTCAGCAAATTGCAAAAAAAATAAAATATTGCGATGGCGGACGAATTTATTGGCTTGTTATCGTTGAATATTATCTACATTAATTGTATTATAATAATATTTTTATAGGGGCGCATAAAACTTGTAATCACAATCAGATGTGTAGCAGACTTAACGACACTATATATTTTTTAATGATAGTCAGTTGTTTTGTCCCATAATAGTGCACTTTTATCTTATTTCACGAATGAGATGAGACATGGAAGTTTTCTAACCAAATGTGTGCGAACTCATATATTGTAGTATATTTGCCAACCTTATACTAAATTAAGTGGTTTAAATGGCAGTATAAAATATTGAAAATCAAAGATGTCGAAATGTAACTTTATACACTATTGGTTTATTCTAAACAATTTGACACAACTGTTCAGCTTTAGTGAGGTTTTATTCTTCTCTTATACTAAAAAGGTAATGCGTTTCCATACTATTATTAAATAAAGTGAATATTGTGATGCACAGCAGTACATTATAATAAGAGGAGTGACATTGTTCCATTATGCATAGATTCTACATAGCAATCCACCGACAAAAAAAAAAAAATACAATCCCGCCCTCATAGAAGTAATATTATGTATTTGTACAAAGCAAAAGTAGAATTTGTTTTCGGATCCTTGTAGGAAACGTGATTCTTCAATGCAGAATAACTATTTTAGGTATATTTAAAAATTATTTAAAATTTTACGCTACTGCAAATTCTCACACTTATCTTTCAAGAAAAAAATTCGAGAAATAGTACATAATTTATATTTTAACTGAATTTATTAAAAGTAGTGAATCATCTTTACATGATTTTTTTAAAAATTGAATTGATCGTACAATTTAGATGATAAAAATATGTTAATATAATTTCCCTTCAATTAATTTTACTTAATAATATCATAGTTAAATTGTTCAGGTTTTGTATTTTTAAGTTTCTCACAAAAAATAAGGGGCTCGTCTTTTGCCATCGCCAGGCGTTAAAACGCACGAATGAACACTCGAATGTTATATAATTATAATACAAGAATAATTATGGAAACATATAATATTCAAATTTGTTCTTATTGATTCAAATTTGATATTGAAATTTCATCACGAACCTTAAGTTGAAATCCTAAATTGTGGACATCATAATGGGAAATACAGTCCATCTATTTTATGACTTATAGATAATGCATTGTAATAATTAAAGTCATCTATGATGCTACTGTTGTAATTATATTATAGTTGTATTAAAAAGCCGGTGTTCATTCTGATAAATATTTTATTGCATAACAGGATACGACGAGGAAACGAAAAAAATTAACAGTAACCAGCGATCAATCATAATATAAAATAATAAAAAAAATACACAAATGCTACACGAGAGGCAATCTCATATCAATGTTGGCTTTCAATCTTTACTTATAGTTTATTTATTTATAAAACTCTAACAATATAAATGCTATATAGAGGTTTAACCTTTACATTAAAATGCTGAACAAATGCAACCTCCGCAATTTGCAGAGGAAGAAAAAAAGTATCTTCACCGTACAGTTTTGAACAAAGCTGATATTTGAGCATCGGTTTAAAGTCATACGAATAATAATTTAAGTTTCTTAAGTTAATTTCGACTCTGAAGAAGAAAACTCTTAGTAAACATTTTCTGAGAAATGTCATCGCTTTGAGTATTCACTATCCGACAGTTTTAAAAAGTTTAATCATAATATAGTTTATAACATTTGACATAAAAAAATAATAAAAATGTATCATTATATTATATTTTGAGTGAGGTATAAAATAACATTGTTTGTTAAGAAATTGAATTCAATCATTACTTTTATTTTATTATGAAATTTATTGTTAGAATTATTAGCTTGAAATGAAACAAACAGAAGGTAAGTATGTTTATATGTTTTAAAGATAGCTCTTTACTCGGAATACTTATACCGTATAAGTAATACGTCAGTGTAAATTAGAACATTCTTGATGAGAATTAGTGGTTAATTCATAATAAACAAATGGTAACGAAACAATATCACCTGACGTACAAATAAATTGAAACCTCACAGGCGAACGATAATGGATAATGTACATTTGATTATAAACAGTGACTGGTACCGTGTTTTAACTCTATTACTACGGGAACTTGTGTCTTCCTCGTCGTGAGCTCAATAATTTTTTTTGTGCTTCACACTTTTTTATTCACAGATGATACGACATTGTATTTTAAATTTTACCATTTTTTATAAGTATTATAATTATTTTTCAATATTCGCAATAATAATTTTCGAGGACTTTTTAAAAATAAATTTAATAAATTATTACGATCAATTTTCAGAAGCCTTGGGTATTGCTACTGGTCAAAATGTATTATACATTACGAATTATATTCTAATTATTGAAATATTTATTGAAAACATTTCTATAGTATATGACGAACTTCCACTTAATTAATCCTACTGTTTGGGGTAAGCTATTTATTTAAGTAAACATCAACAAATAACTATAAATGAAACAAAGAAATTCAAAGCCAAAATAATTGAATACATTTTCAACTTTAAGACTGTATTCTGTGAGGCAGTCAATTCGAATACATTAGAAAAACAAAAACGAATATATTTTTAATGCGGATATGTTATAGTCGATGGGATATTTTGTCCAATTTCACACAAAATTCCATTTTTTGCGAATGTAAAGTGAAACATGAAGATTACCAATGTTTTTTTTTGAATTTCCGAGCCAACCAAATCGTACAGTTTGGCAAGTAAGTCGATAGATTGTAAATAGTGTAATATGCTGCAGCATGACAATTGTTTGATCAACGAATGTACCGATATGACAAGGGACCGAAAAATTTTCTGCGACGGAACGATTGTCAGTGAGATCATCTAGCTCAGCCGGAAATACCTACTCGGAGGAAATGTGAATTACAAGTAATTAAAAAATTCACGACGTTATTAAGGAAGTGAATAGATCAAATAATCACACACACGCTCTTCCATTAAAACATCCCTATATAAATTTATACACTCTGGCGTAAATGTAACATCGAGAGATTTACATAAGTGGAAATTTTGAAATATATTTCTGTACATGGTAAGTAAATTATACTTGAGATATTGACATAGTGCAGTATATCGTGCGCCGTTGTCTCCAGTAATATTGTAGAAAGAAACCTTAAGTATAGTATTCTACAATACAAATAGTATTAAAAAAAAACAGTATTTTCTTAACACAACCTGCAAGCATAAGCTTTGAACAGCCATAGTAAAACAACTGTAATTTTTAACATGACGTAGTTTCCCTTATTGACAGTTTACGGTAGAAGGTACATTTTTGACTTACATAAAGGATGAAATAATAATATTCAATTAACAGTCAACGTAAAACTAATTTGAAATGGGTAGAAGTATTAAGATGTCTGTGATTTTTTGTAAAATGAAATACACACTTTTTTATGCTGGATACGGTTAAATAATTTCATTTAATAGCTTCTACAATCAGATGAATAAATAAGAATTAGTTTCATAAAAAATCGCTTGTTGAATAACTAAAATGAATTCTTTAAACAACTACAAAAAATCTGTTATTCAAATATCACACTAATCTATTAGGGACATGTCTTCACAGATGAATGGATGCTGTCAGCTTTGAATGTCATTCAAATATTATGTTTGACTTAAGGTTTGTTTTAAAAATATGAAATTCGTATGAATTACAAAAAAAACTCTGCTCGTGTCTCAGCTGTAACGTAGGATTACCAAAGGCAGTAGTTAGTACATTATTTTTAAGCATAGTGTAACTCATGAGAGTTAATCAGCAGCAATTATTTATAAGTTGTGCAAAGATTCTCGTTATAAATGCTTCGTCACTAAAATTTACCATAATTCTTGTGAAGCGTTTATTTTGTTGGGATATTTCATGTTAACATAATTTTGGTAAATCTTTTTGTATTGTCATACTCGTTAAGCAAAGTGTGTTCTTCAGGATTACTCAAGTCTTACCAATCTGCGATAATTATTTAGAAAATACAGTCTAAGTTTTGATTGAAGGATGAAAAGATTTCTATAAGGTTAATGCTAGTAGAAAACATAATTTTAAGAGAAAATTATTAACAAAAAAGTTCTTACTTGACAATGATATAAATACGTTCTAAATTGCATTATAAATGATAAAATAAAAGAGTTCATTGTATTGAACTGTCTTAGATTTTTAAATGATATAATTAAAACATTTTGATCAATGTTGAAAAGGTTACAATACATTGGAAAAAGTTTTTCTCAAAAGATATTATTTACTGTTTTTTATTCCGGGAGTTCGTATAAAATGAAAGAAACTGCGACATTAAAAATGTTAGCTAAAAATCTCAAATGTGGTTCTCAAAATTATATAATTGTGTTTTTTCAGCGGAATCTAAATCTATTCAATATGTATATGAATGATAATTAGCGATAAATATACATGATAAGTATATAAATATTTACCATTAGGTTTTGCAATAAAAATAGTTGCATGGTATTTGAACTTTTTTGAATTTGATTTGGGGTAAAACTAAAACAGATATTTGAGAAGTTACCCACTGGGCTCTACGATCAAGGGAGAGTAATTAACGAGCTTAAACTATTGAAGGTTTTGTATTTAAGATGTTTTGTTATCCACGTTTAAATATAATTAAAGTATACTAACGAGACAGTTTTTCTCAATGTTAATGAAATAAATGTTAGTTAAATCATATTTAGGGAATCAACGAAAATATTTCCTTCTATTGGTCTCGTTGAATATCGATGATTTAATAGATCATATCTCACGTGGCGTTGATTTATCTATTTCTAATACTAAGGTAAAAATATCTCAGTTCATATTTCATTATACAAACAGTCGCTGATGACGTAAATGTGAAAGTGTAGGTATACATTGAAAGTTTATATGCAGCGTCTGATCTGCGTGGTACAGGTAGGTAAATTATGAGAAGATATATGTTTATATGAAGCAATTACCAGGTAAATACAGCAGAGTCAATTTGTAGTTTCACATATCTATCGAAACTGTATTTAATTATAATTTGATTCATACATTTTTACATAATGTCTTCTACTAATGCGGAGTAGTAAACTTGAACATATTTTATTTATGATGAATTGATTACCAGACTTCATCATCTTTATTCTAAAGGTAAATATACAAAAATAGAGCCAGGGAAATATAATTAGTTGGTTAGTAGTCTTTTCTTGACTCTGATTTTAAGATCAAGTAAATGGAAAGGCGGGATAGAAGGAAAACATCACAAACATTAATAACTTTGGTAAAATTATTAAATAGGTTGAAAAATGTATATGTAAGTATTTATTTGAGAATTTGAACCATTGATCTCTCAACCCAATAGGACGAGCACTCAAAAGTTAAGCTACCGAAAAACAAGTATATAGTTTCATTAAAAAATGTCTTGTATCTGTGTGTAAATATATATTTACAAGATAAATATATTAGATAGTCAAATCGGTACCGGTACGAATTGTGTTCAGTGTAAGGAGGTACTAGTTAAAGGCTACGAGCTACGTAACTTCAAATTAAACAATACACTATGGAATATTGAAAACCTTCAGGTAATGAGTTGTATTACATAAATTTAATTCAAATAGACTATATGCATAGTATTTAATATCATTCAACTCTGTGGTAATTCAATATGATTTTAACAATTGCACTAGCCGTATCGAATGAATGGTTCTAGTTGAGTGAGACCTTGTAGCGATATATTGATTGCAGGATATGTGGCAAAATTTTACGGATTGATGTTTTTTTTATTATTATTATATTTAGATATTGAAACTAGTTATGATAGTTTATCAGGGAGCGACCTGAAAGTATTTTTTAGAATGATATTCAATACACATTTTGAATTACTTTCCTTTTCAACAATAAATACTGTAGATAGCAGTCCTTTTATCGTCATCTTTTATCCATTTATATCTTAAAAGGGAAGTTGAGTGATTTATTCACATACTGTATGTAGTCATAATAAATAATGAGTCAAGTCAAAAGACTACATTGAATGTATTTTTCTTAAACTAATCTAATACTTTAACCTCTATTGTATGGGTAATATAGATTAATCAAAGAATACAATTGAAAATATTAAAGATGTTCTTTTGTTGTCAATTTACACGGTAGATAAGCACTCATTTTGAAGTCTACGAATGAAAAAGTTTAAACCAATAATACGAAAGGTCACAAGATGTTTCATTCGAAATAAATTTTTGGACCAGTTACTTCTTGGCTTCGTTGTATCAACTTAAAAAGATATAAAATAAACATATAAGATTTGTGAAGTGATGTTTAATATAATACAATTAATGTTTAGTTTGGCAATTAACCCTCCAAAGACGAGAGTGACCATATGGTCACAGTAAACACCGTTGTCTATTGATCCCACTATTCATCTCTTTTCTACCTAAATATTGTTGCTTTTGCTCATATTTGGTTAAGAAGGGTTCAGAATTTAGTAAGTCATCAGCCGCGGGGACATAAACGGTCACCAAAAGCACATGCGATTTTTTGAATTTTCGTTTTTTTGAAGGAATTTTTGTAACTGTTAGTTATTTTTTTTATCAAGACATCGCATTATTTACAGTTCTTTTGCTAATATATTTTTATTGAAATTATTTTGATCTAAAGAGGTCAAATTGTAAACATTTTTAAAAATTTCACGTTTAGCTATATTTCAACCCCGAATGTTTGCGTGCCCACACGGTCACGCTCGTCCTTACTACTGTCCGTACACAATATTACAAGGTAATACAAGGATGAGCATTACCATATTGTCATGCGGGGTTTCTATACAACGACTTTTCGTTTTTTTTTTTAAAATTTATTAGGAATAAAAGTTATCCGTGACTTCAATATAGCTTAAAAAAAAAATCTCTGGTCTCTGGAGGGTTAAGTTATGTAGTACATACCGATACAGTGGTGTGAAATGTAAATAGTATGATCACAGCAAGTCAGCGACAATCGTAAGCAATCAGTCTCCTGACATCAATAATAGAGTTTTCAGTCATGAGTCATCAGGTTTGAATCATAAGTTTACGAGTGTGTAATGAAAATATGAATTATTATATATACAATGTAAGTATATAAGTTAGGCCAAATGGTTTCGAGCATTTTGTCTTGTCATCGATGTTTTGAAGTCAATAATTAAAATTTGTATTTTGACAAGTGTCTTAATACCTATTACCAATGTGATTTGCAAATAAATGCATATGGTGTCCCCGTGAACTGGCTTCACTAAGGGTTGCTTACCTTTGTAGCGATCACGCTCTTCCGTCAGCAACGATGATAAGATAATAAAAACGACCAAAACATTAGCGACGAAGGAAACTCAAAAAACTTTGACGCTAACACGCGCGAGTACTTAAAAGTCCATAAATTTGTTATAACATTAGCACCTATTACCAATTCCATGATGCTTACATCTATAAATATTTAATAAATCTTTAAAACTGTTTTTAGATATGGTCAATATTTAATATAAAATTTATAATAACTTAGAATTACTACATAATATTCTAATAAAAACGGAAAGCAAAGAGGGGAGTCAAGAAAAACCTTGCTGTCAGTTTTTATTTTTATAATATACATACATATCATGTTAGAATATTAAAACTAAAATAATTCGTACTTAAACAAGCATTGTAAAAGTAAGATTGTCTGAGGATGCCTTTGGAAGAGGCAAAACACGTCTTACAGTCTGTAGCACCACAATACGTGGAATAATCTAAGTTTTTTTTTTTTACCATGTCCGCTCCCAATATGGAGCATATGGACTCCTCATGGAGTTTATCTCAACAGAAATGTTTCTACGAGAACTGCTTGTTACTCAGTTGCTCAACCTCTCTTTTTCCAAAGAGAGTAGGAATAGAAGGAAAGGGCTAGGACAGGACTAGTGGTTAGCTAATCGCTCTCGATACGCCCCGTTCATAGGAAAGGATGGGTGGGAGGGGGGAATTCAAGACATCACATACATCCATGTCTTTGAACAGAAATTCATAAATCGATTGAAAAATCAATTTATAAAACTGCCCGTACTGGGATTCGAACCCGTGCCCTCCGTAGCGGTAGCCAACGATGTCTAAGTTATTATACATTTTATATTAAAATGACTTTTGCAAAGTTACCGCCGATTCCATCGAAAGTATAGTCAATATTTAAACCCTAAAAAGAGAGGTTGAATACAATCTACTTCTGAAATAGTTCTTTAGCAATCCATAGATTGCTTCATTACAGATCTGGATATTTTTTTAAAATATATAAATTTATTAAAACAGATTGGTAAACATTTTGCGAAGCTATTTGTAGTTGCTTTACGACAATAATTCATTTCAAGTCAACAAGCATGACAATAAATGACATCGTTATTCTACAACAAAATTATTATCTTTATAATCAATATCTTTATGGCAGCAAACGATGTGCAACGTTGTAATGTATAATGTATTTATGCTTGAAATAATCATGGATCATATACTTCAATGTATTAACTGTTAATGGTAAGTGTCTGAGAATCTAATTAAGAATCTGATTAATTGATCCTGATCTTAAAAAATACTAGGGAAGAAACTCTGCATCGCAATATGTGTTATGTTCATATGTATCCAGTTCGTGTTTAAAATGGATTTGTCTCATCGCATTAATCCTTTTAATTGACATTGGTTGTCAAAAGTAGATGGTATAAGTTAACAATGTTACAAGTCATGGACAGAGTTCGTTTACAGTGCTGATTAGTATTCTGAATTGATATTAGTTTTCAGGACCGAATTTCCAACATTATAACCAGACAACAGATACGTTTCGTGCATAAATAAACACAAGTAAAATAAAATTTCGGTAAATTTACCTTTAAAGTGATGTCACAATGAGATTTTTTAAGCACTTATGGTAACCATAATACGATTAAGTGAAATATAGCATATTCAATTAACCATATTCCTTTCGTTTATAAATATCATTATTATAAGTTTTTTTACCAAACTTCCAGACACATCCATATCAATATTTATCATAATATATTATCCTATCAAATCTTGTTGGGTCCTATGACGCAGCGGTTAGCGTTGTGGGTTTCCGTGCCAGTACGAAAAACATTTTTTGATCGATTTTTCGATTCCTGTTCGAAAGACATGGGTGTTTGTGTTTTTCCCACCATTTCCAATCCTTTAACAACTGGGCGTAACGAGAGCGATGAGTTAACTACTAGTCCTGTCCTAGCCTTATTCTTCTATCCCTATTGCTTTCTTTAAAAAGGAAAGGTTGAGCGACTGAGTAACAAACAGTTCTCGTAGAAAAACTTCTGTTGAGGTACCTCCATTACGAAGCCATATGGTCCACATTGAGAGCGGGCATGAATTAAAAAAAGCTTATAAAAACCTATCATATAGCCGTTGTACAACAATTTTGACAGAAAGGCAACGAGCGGTAATATCATATTATATGTTACCCTTTCTGCCAGATATATGAGCCTTTATTTTTTAACAATGTCCGCTTCCAATGTGGAGCATATGTACTGTAAATGAAGTTTATCTCAATATAAGGTTTTATTCGAGAACTCCTTGTTATTCGGTCTCCCACTGTTATACAGGACTAGTGATGAGCTAACCGCTAAAACACAACAGACATCGCTGCCTTCGAACAGAAATCTCTTGATTTTTTTTAAATAAAATTATTACGTAATTCTAAAGCTATATGTACTGCGATTAGAACCCTTGAGTATCGCAACCGAAGCCAACGACGTTGATCACTCGACCACGGACCAAACAATAATATCCTTTGTATAAAATATAAAGTGCCGTTTTAAAAACGGTTATACAATCAAAATATAAATTTTCGAGAAATACTAAATCACTGGTTGTTATAATATTTTCACTGTTCAAATTATTTCCCCGATTGCATGAAATTCCTCAATTATATATATGCCGCCTGTGTGGTCGAGTGGTCAACGTCGTTGGCTTCGGTTACGGAGGTCCGGGGTTCGAATCCTGGTACGGACAGTTTTATAAATTGATTTTTAAATCGATTTATGAATTTCTGTTCGAATGCATGGATGTATGTGATGTCTTGAATTCCCCCCTCCCACCCATCTTATCCTATGAACCGGGTGTATGGAGAGTGATTAGCTAACCACTAGTATTGTCCTAGCCCTATCCTTCTGTTTCTACTCTCATTGGAAAGAGAGAGGTTGAGCAACTGAGTAACAAGCAGTTCTCGTAGAAACACATCTGTTGAGATAAACTCCATTAGGAGTCTATATGCTCCACATTGGGAGCGGACATGATTAAAAAAAATAATCACATGTCTAATGCGTACTTTTTTTTGACTATCCATAATAAACAACCCACATCTATCGATTCTGTTGAAGTTACATTCTGATGATAGTAAACGGATGGATTCTAAAAAATGACAGTTTTTCAATAAACAAATATAATTAAATAAACAATGCTCAAATATGAAAGTTATTTATTTGTATAAATTTAATAAAAAACATAACGTAACAGTTGAATAAATATTTAATATGCGAATTTATTGATTTCTCATAATCGATCGACATAAATTTTGTGATCTAATGCGAATGAATTGTGCGCACAAACGGGTCAATATTTGATCATATGTATAAAGTTAACATAGCTTTAGTATAAATTTGATTGTACAAAAAAATAAAGTATACGTACCCAATGTTTTAAAGCTAACATTTAAGACGCAAAAGATTCGGAGTGGTACTTCAATAAAATTGAATTAAAACATTTTTTTAAATGTTATTTCATACCAACATATATCCTACGAAATGATAGATAATCCGATGTTTATCTACATACATTATACATATTTACTACTGGAAATTTAATTAATTTAAACAACTATAAATGTGATATAAGTAGTATCTAATATTTAATTCAATGAATGAATTATATATAAATGCTGTTTGATTGATACTGCCTTAATAATTAAAGAGAAAAATATATTAATTAGTCCTTGTCTGAAAATTTGCTCTCAGCCTTATAATCTTAAACTAATGGGGCGTAGCGCGAGATATAAGCTAAACACTAGTCCTGTCCCAGTCCTATCCTTTCTTTCCCTGCCATTTTCGAAAAAAAGAGGTTGAGATACCTCCATTAGAAGGTCATAAAGTATATTAGTAGTGAACATGGAAAAAAAAGTGTGATATAATTTTCTTATTTACTTTCTTTGTACATCTGTCCTGAGAGATAAATCTGTAAAGGTCAAATTTTCGACGAACGAAATACAATAATATTTTAAACATTTATTATTGTGGTAAAAAAAATACTTAGGTAATAGATATTTATTTCATGACAACTACATGTGAAACTGGTTTTAATAAAACTATTTTTAAATATAAATTAAAAGATGAATTATTACAATTAAAATGATATTTTTTAAGCCTGTAATAGATTTTGCATATAAATGACGTATACAATTAAATTTTCAAATACATTTGAATTAATGCTTTATAAATGTACTTAAACATTCATATATTAGTAATGAAATCTAGGTAAACATTTTAGATCACGACAAAATTTATAAGCTTGACATAAGGTGTCATAAAATCAATCGAACAAGGTGGGATAAATTTTTTAAAAATAAATACACACTAAGAAGTACTTCAACACTTTTACAATGTAATATATACACATATATACAATGGCTAAACATTCGGCCATGTCATTGACTCTTATGGTCAAGGTATCGAAACAATTTACCGATAATTTTTAAATTCTACATTGGTCAATATAAGGTCTTCTTTAAAGTACTTATATCCAAGTTCATTCAAATAAGGATGACAATCGTGTACCAAAATCAGTAGCGGGCTGTAAAAATAATTAATTAAGAATACATTTGAAATATTCAAGGTCGATAAAGACGACACTAAATGTAAATATAAAATATTTTCTTATAAGAAATATGTCGTGGCAATAAAATATAAGTAACTATATTCTTTTTTTTTTGAATGTTATGTATTTAAAAATATATTTTTAGTTGTAACAAATTAAAGAACATATTACTGATTTCAACCCATATTATATATATATTATTAAATAATGTGAGTGTTTTATCCGAAATATAATCAGACCTTTGATTCCCGGTAAAGTCAATGTCAAATTGAGATTTTTCAAATTTAAATTTGAGATCTAAAACATGTGATGCC
Source organism: Himalopsyche anomala (assembly GCA_031772345.1). Classification (NCBI taxonomy): domain Eukaryota; kingdom Metazoa; phylum Arthropoda; class Insecta; order Trichoptera; family Rhyacophilidae; genus Himalopsyche; species Himalopsyche anomala. The sequence goes on from CM062821.1 coordinate 29,805,162, forward strand.
AATTCTCCTTAAGTTAATCTCAAGTGATAAAAAAAGCTCTCATCGAGTATATTTCGTTTGATCTTTCAACATATTTTTTTTGACACATTGGCATTAGCATAACTATACTAAATATATTTGTTTCACTACGTCCTTGACGTCAACTTTATGTGAGACCTATTGCAAGGGCTGTTCGGCTTAAAAATTCATTGCTTAAAGTGGTGAGTAATATTTAACACTGAGGTTTGCGAATTTTTTTACTGTTTTTTTTATGTATAAATATAATGCTAGTATTCTGTATGGCCCACTGTCGTGTGTAATTTTGAATTTCATATATTGTCTTTTTTTTGTAATAAATACATTTTTACCATGTATTAACTTATCATGATGAGCTGAATATACTTAAATAAGTAAATAAAATCGGTTTTATTTTTAAATAAAAAATATGATTTACAAAATAAAAATAAGTTTTCATTTCAAATAAATGAGTAGCGGTTGCGTAATATAGTGTAAAATTCGTTGATTTTAAACACAGAGGTCACGGGCTCAAATACCAGTACGGACAGTTTTTATAGATTGATTTTTCACACGATTTATGGATATCTGTCCGAAGGCATGAACGTATATATGTGATGCCTTGAATTCCCTCTAAAAAAAAACGATCGATTAACTAACCACTAGTCCGGTCCTAGTCCTATTCTTCTATCCATAATACAATTTAAAATGAGAGGGTTGAACAACTGAGTAACAAACAGTTTTCGTATAAAAAAATCTGTTGAGATACCTCTATCAGGAGTGAGCATGGGTTAAAAAAATAGTTTATTAAAACATATTAACCGGAGAATTTTTTTGATTGTCCCAAGGGAATGTAAATAAAAACAGTTCGATACGATTACTGCTTATACGTTCGGTCATTTTTTTCAAACTATTTTTTTAAAAAATCACATTCGTATTGATTTTTTTTCAACATTTTTGCATTGCAGAATTAAGTTTTCAGCACATTAGTGAGACCGCACCGCCCCTGGCGTGTTCAATTAGTATTGCAATCGAATTAAAAAGATTATATGTAAACCGAACAATGCAATGAATGGTATTGCTTTATTGGGAAACTTCCGCTGTTAAAGTTTGACCTACACAAAAAATATTGAAAAGCAAATGCTACATGTACATTCGATTCGTTAATCTGTTTACCACTGTCGTCATATTCAACTGTCGTTTGAATGTTGTAATTACTTTTTACACAACGTTTACCGAGAAATGGTTTTGTTATTCGTGCATGATACATACATATTTGGTTTTACAATTTTAGAATATGCATGGATGTTTGAAGTTTTTTTTCCATGGGTTTTTCTCAGTATTTAGTTAATTTGATATGTAAATGAGATATACGGTAGCGTCTGTTAAAACTCTTCAATAATAAAAAACTGTAAAAGAAATCGTATTTTCTGCAACAAATGTACATATTTGTGTGCGTGCAATCATCGTTGTCAATCAATCATTGAATTACATTGAAAAGCCAAATAATTGGTCATAACTTAGAGTTGAGTCTAAAGATAGAATAACAAGTTATTATTTTAGATATTTTTAAAAATACGCCCGCTCCTAATGTGTAGCATATAGACTCTTAATATATTTGATTTCGACTGATGTCTTATAACGAAAACTGCTTGTTACTCTGCTGCTAAACTTGTCAAAGAAAGCATAGTAAAGAATGATGTCACTATGTTTCTTTTTAGAATCTGATAAGTTGGAGTGAATTTTAGAGATCATAGACATCCAACCATTACAACAACATAAATTCAAAAATAAATTGAAAAGTCAATTTAGAAAAGCGGTCCATACTAGGGTTCAAACACGTGAGCGCCGTAACCGTGGTCAACTATGTTGATCACTTGACCACGGAGCCGAAAAATATACTATATATATATTTATTTTTTTCATGATCGCTCCCAATGTGGAGCATATGGCCTCCTCATGGAGGGATCTTAACAGAAGTTTTTCTACGAGGATTATTTTTTACGCTCAGCCCCTCTTTTCCAAAGAGATTAGTAGGGATAGAAGGACAAAGCTAAGACAAGATTAGTGATTAATTAATCACTTTCACTACGCCCACTTATTGAAGAATCGGGATGATGGGAGGGAATATTTAGACATCACAAAAGAAATCGAAAAATGCTGTTCGTACTGGGACTAGAACCCGTAAGGTCCGGCACGGAAGTGAACAACGCTAGCCCCTGTGCCATAAGACCCGAGCAAAAAACATTATACCACAATTAAAAAATAATAGATTCTTAATTCGAATATAATAAGTATTTTTTTTTTGAATTATTTTTCGTTCGTTCGTGCACTGGATAAAACCAGAATATGCCGAAAGGCGAAACCCGCGTCGTTATCGACAAAATTTATGGAAGTGTACAGAATAAAAATAATACAAATTTAACATTAAATTTCCATCAAGCACCTTCAGTCGAAATTCTAAATTATAATAATATTATAACAATAAAAGTAATATAATTCAACACATCAAATTTTTGACTTATTTTTCTATGGAACTAAGCCATCGATTTTTTCTGTAGTTTTCGATTTGAAAACAAAACATAAATTGTTTTAGGAATTATCATAAAATTCAGAAAAATTACTATTATTGGTTTCATCTAATTGAATCATTGTGCTGTACACAATCCATTAGTGTATTCAAACACTGTTTACAATAAAACTGTATTGTATTTTTCAAAAAAACATAAAACATTTTTTTTCTCTTGGATAAATGTCTTCTTCATCGCTTCGATTTTTAGAACATTTATATAGCCTGTTGACTAATTAAGATTTTATTATTGTGACAATAGTTTTGTTCTGCTAATAAAAACGTATTTAATGACAAACAACCATTACTTTTATCACAAAACTCATCACATCCACAATTATAACTCCATAAACAAAGGAAGACAGTTATTATGAATATTAAAATGTCGCAAGAATAACTATGAAATTAAATAATTATTTTAATATTGTATGATATAAACGCAGTTTGACAATTAAGTTCAATAATGATTAAGTGACAAGAACGAGCATTAAAAGAGCATCTCTGATTTATTTATATAAAGTTGTGCAGTTTAAAATAATAGTATTAATGAAAATGGTTAATTTAAAAAAAAACATGTTTATTAATATTACTCAATAAAATATGTTATTTATGGGCAATGTATATATTTAATATTATTTTGTCAATTAACATAATAAATTTTTTAATAAACTGTTTTTAAAAAGAATTTTTTTTTTAATATAGTCTATATGTAGTATGAAAGAAAATTCAATATAATATTATAAAACATCAACAATGAACATATTTAAGTCATAAACGAAATAGTTTTCTTAAGTAATAATATATATATTATTGATTTTATATGGAATATAAACTTTCAATAATTAAACACGGTTCTTATATTGTAAAATTCTAAGTAAAGTTTACATATATTTAGGTGGATTTTATAGGATGCAAAAATATTATTTTTCACTACCTAATCAGAATTTTTTTTTATCAGTTTGCTTTAACCGTTCGCTACATTTTTATCCACTTATTTATTCTTTTAGAGTAAAATTCCTTGGCTTTGATCTAAAAATAAATCAAAAGATGATTTACCTGCGTAACCGTTTATATTTAAATAGGTTTGTAAAGACCGAAACAAATAATAATCAGAAAAGGCAAAGTATAGTAATATTTTGGTTGCTTTATAACATGCCAATTTAATCCATTTAATTTTCTATCGCGCCTTGCCGCTGAAAAATTATAAGTAATCAAAACGTCGTAGCACGAAACCATAACCATGATATAGATACTAAAACTAAAATAGTTAACATCCTAGAAAAACGTAATTTTTTGTGAATATAATCTTTACTGAGGATTAAATACAATACGTAGAATAACCCAGATACTCACTGTCGTAGTTTAACTCTTGAAAAGATAAACTTATGTTTTGTTTCTTTGTTTCCAGAAAAAAAAACCGCAACGCGAAAGACTGATGTAGCAATGAGGAAACCAGGATAAATCGAAACATCCGCCGCTTATTCATTTAGAAGACTTCCTGTTATTTAAGCTCGTTACATTATTTATATTAATTAATCTTTATTTTAAGAAATAAAAGAGTACAAATATATCCATGATGAAGTACATAAAGATGTTCTTCAGGAGAATATCCAAAGATTTAAAACAAAAAGAGCTTTTGCCATTAAAAGTACTCTTCTTTGTGCACGCATCAAGTAAGTGAACATTTAATTTCAATCTTTTGTAGAGATAATTATTTATATTTTATTAATATAAAACTGCACAAAGTATAATATTTTTCAGTTTTTTGGGTTGATACTCTATGAACTCGTCGTTGAAAATGGTTCCCTTCATTTTTTCTGTCAAATTTGTGTCGTTATTTGAGTCAAATAGTTTATACTTAGTCATTCTTAAGATACATACAAATACAAGCGTCGAAATTTTCGATAATAAATCTGCTTCTATTTTTATTGAATATAGTTATGTATGAAAATACTTCCTCATATTATTTAATAGACCTGAACGCAAACACAAATACTATCTGTTTTAGAAAATGAAAACTCTCTGGGAGTGATGTTGACACGTTGATATCATGAGAAGTTGATTATTTTCTGTTTTAGTCTAGCCATAATATCGTGAATTTATCCTTATCGTTTTTTAGCTTAAATGGTCCATTTAAAATATTCAAATACTAAAAATCTGATTATTATTTTAGCTAGAATTACAAAATTAAGAAGTAATTAATAATGACAAAAGAGTAGCAAAAGTTCCACATGAATTTCATTATGGAATATATTGAATTTAAATATGCTTGCCATTTGTTGTGTTTTACGGATCACACGTTTATTTTAAAACGCTGTTAAAACAATGAATAAGTTCTGTACGACGTATCAAGATCTTTACAAAGACTTTTTATGAAAGAATAGAATAAGATAAGAAGGATATTACTAATTATTAAGAATGGTTGAGATTTTGTTTTTATGTATGTTAATTTTTAGCCTTATTTGTGCTGTACCCCTACCTTACAATCCACATGCGAGAGCTGGGCATCAATGTGGAAGAGACTGCGATTATGTCAGCTGTTACTCCTGTGGTGGCTATTATCATGCCGCCTTTGGCAGGAATGCTAGCTGATAAAATAGGAAATTTCAAAGTAAGTTTCTACTTTCATTATTTAAAAAATTCAGTTGAAACTTTCATTTTTATCTGTGATACAATAGAAATTTCTCACTTACTCTATCAAACTTCGAATTATTTATTTTAACAAATTTCGAATGACCGTCAAACTATTAAAGTTGTTATTCATTTGTAGGTTGATTAGCAGGTGGATCTCATAGATATTTTGATTGATACAAATTACTAGTAAGTAGAATGACAAAAAAATAATTATATGATTAGTTCCTTCGATGGCTGGAAGAGTATCCGGTTGTCTGTTATTTAAACAAATACGATATAAATCTACGATTTAACGCTTTTTTAGCATAACGTTTTAAAAGTGCTGATAATAATACTGTAATTTAATTATATATTACCCAAGGCCATCTATTACCGTTACATCTAGTTTTTATGCATCTGACATTTATATTTTTTTGAATCCAATTATAAATGATATTACTCAAATTGCCGATGAACGCTTTCTTTGAAATTAGACAATGTATGATTGATGTTCGTTAGAGGTGTCTAAAAACAAATGAAAATAAAATACTGGTGACGTCATTAATGTAATAATATATAATTCTACAGTGAGTGTAAATGCTAAGTAAAATCATTTGCTTAGCAAACGTTGCAAATGATATGTTTGCAACTACGTATAAATTGTTTTCAAATAAATTATAACTATTGTTTTGAAACTATGTTTGATTAATTTTCACTGTGTCATTATTGTAAATATGTACACAAATTTAAAATGACGGAAAATAATTATTTGTGGGGATTTTTTATGCCTGAAATTAATAATTGAAAAAAATACCATTCATTATTTTTGAATTATGTTGACAATTTTATACCGTATAATATAAATTGTACCTGTCTACTTTCCAAATAAATTCAGGAATAATTATGGTGATAATTGAATAAAACTAGTGATAGGGTGTTCACTGTTTGTGGGTGTTTTTCTTCGTATCCTTTACCATCTTGTTAACTACGATACGAAAAAAGGTCACTTCACTTGATTTAAAATAAGGCATATTAAAAAAACATTGTACTTTATAACAAAAACGTGTATTTTACTTATTGATTAAAATTGAGTATTATAAATGTATGTTATGTTTTATCTATAATAATTAAAATTGCATAAAAAATCTGGAAAATTATCATAAACGGCAATTCAATAAAAACAAATCATATACCGTCTGTTTCATTTAATATTTTCAGTAAAAAACGCAACGACAAACGGAATTGACTAACAATCTTTAATAATTATCATTCTTCTATACAAAATTTCACAACTATCGTTTTTAAATCTTAAGAACCTTATTAAAATATGTAATAATACAAAAACAAAATGGGACATTTAAAAAGAGTCGTAATAAAAAGATCGATATGTTTTGTTGAACAGTTATATTGTTTTATTAACTAATATGTAGATACAAACAATTCAATTAGATAGTAATGGAAAAGCATTATATAATATGAAATATAAAACATTCTTTTCTACTGATTCCGCATTTTTAATAAAGATCAGGACAGTCCTTGACAGTTGATAACAATTTTGAAAAGCAAAATAGGTCCGTGTCTTAGTAATTAAACTAGTAGTATAGTAAATAGTAAAAAGCAAATCATTTACACCTAAGTATCAACAGTGGACACCTCACCATTAAATAAAAATGTTATATCTTACAAAACAAAATATTTTACGTGTGTTTTTAAACATGGATCTTTACTTAATTGTCTTCTGCAAATACTTTTAAAATTAACTATTTTCTGATACAGTGTTTTCCAGTATAATATTGTTACAGTCACTTCAGTTTTGCTTAATTTTTCCGTGTGATTAAGATTTCGTTCTCATTGTATACGGAAATAATTAAAGTCTTAGATGTTGTGCAAATGTGTACTGCCACTTCTCACGCTAAGCAAAAATGATAGTTATTCAATTTATATCAATTATTTGATATATTTACTGGTAGAATTGAAAAAAATGCTATAATTCAATTGGATAAGATCATATGTTTCTCGTAATAAAATATTATTATAAATTGAAGAAGAAATGGTGCGAAAGGATTTATTAGACTGTTTTATAATCGGAATTGTAATGATCATGTAGAATAAAGCTGATTTATTAAAAAAAGATTGGAAATAAAAAACATTGTACACCTCAATAAATGTAAGGGCACTCCAACAATATGTTAAAATTTAATGAAAATATAGTTAAATTATTCAAATGTATTATATATACATGTATATATATATAGATATTTTTTAATTCATTTCCGCTCCCAGAGCATATGGTCTCCTAATGGAGGTATCTCAACTGAAAACTGTTTGTTACTCAGTTGCTCAACTTTTTCAGGTATAGAAGGAAAAGATTAGGAATAGTGGTAAGCTTACCGCTATTGCTACGCCTGTTTTAAGATAAGATGAGTGGGAGGGAATCCAAGATATCACATACATCCATGCCTTTGGACAGAGGTCCATAAATTTGTTAAAAAAATAATCCATGAAACTGTCCGTACTAGGATTCCAACCCGTGACTTCCGTGTTCTAAGTCAACGACGTTGACACTCGACCACGCAGCTGGCTCAGTTAACGTTACATATTTTTAACGTGACTAATAAATTATTTTTCATTCATTCTCTTTCAAAAACGATAAATGTACTATGTCACTTATCCCGGTTTGCTCTACAATTATTACACGAGTCAATTAAAGTTTAACGATTTTAGAGTACAGCCATAATTTCAATAGTTATGTAGATATTACATTCAATTAATTTCTACTTGAAGTGAAATGCAAAAGCAAATTAAAGGAGTTTCTTTAAAAGTAAATTTCTTTTTTTAAGATGTTTATTTTTGATAATTGAGTTTATGTAACATAAACATTACACCAAATCTTGTAAATTCAATTGTCGATTTTTTTCGCAATACTGGTCTGCTGTCAAATGTGATGTTGAACACATGCAAAGATAATTGGTTAGTTGATTATGAATAACAAATTATTCTTTTGAAAAAGCTCGATGGCCGTTAGGAGTATGTACATCTCTTACTATACAATGGTGCACGGAAACTGGTTACAATCTCATTTGTTATTTGGAATAATATAGGCAATACAATTTTCATTCCATTAACTCGTCTGGATGAAAAGATTAAATTGCTTACCAAAAATAAACTTTCACAACTGGTATCGGAAATGGTAAATTTTAATTTCATATCGGAACCAGTTTCATCAAGTAAGTATAATAGTTTGTAAATGTTAACTCGTTATATAGAACCAAATCGATTTTGGAAATTTAAAATAAACGAATATTTGATATTTTTTAAGATTTCGGCTGAATGTGCTTGGTGGAATTTCAATATTAAATTTGAATCGTTCAAATTATGTACATTCACACAAGTTTTCTTAGTTCAAGTTCATCCGTGCAATTGAACGCCTGAAAATGCCGAAAGGCGAAACCCGGGTCGTTAGTGACAAAACTTGTGTGAATGTACATAATTTGAACGATTCAAATTTAATATTTATTTTTAAAATTGTTAGTAATGAGTATTCCATAATCCAGCTAAAACTGTCTGTCAATTTATTGAAAAGAATGTATGTGACACCAAAAGCTTAAAGTGTACACGAACAGAACAATTATTAAAATAAACAATAAAGTCATAAGAAAAAAAGAAGCGTAGAAAAACACCTAGATGAATGTATATAATTGGATGGAATAACTTACATAAAAACACACCAGAAGAAAAATTACAGTAATAGAAATTAAATCTCGGCATATTCAACATAATAATGAATAATGAAATACGTAAGAAGCACAGTTTTACAATCAAAAGTAGGATTTTTTTATTATTTGTATGTTTTATCAAAAAAAGAAGATAATACATCAGTACAATACAGCATAATCAAATAAAATAGCATCGTATGGCATGAGATCAGTTCTGCCATACAAACTTTTAATTCGATCAACTTTTATTGTTTAGAATCAATGATTTACGTACACATTTTTTACGATAGTTCTGTTATAAAAAGAATGACGTCCATAGAAGAGCTCGTGACAAATTATTATGATTCTAAAAATGTAACACTCCCACGGATGTACGTTTTTCAGGCATCAAATTGATGATTGTAATGTCATGCAAGATAATTTTTGACAATTCGCAACTGATTAGTTTGCCAATGGTGTTATATTGACTGTAATAAAAAAAACAAAATTATAATAGACAGGAAGTTAGATTGTGCCAAAAATCTAATTGATTTCATAAAGCTGACAGTCATATGCACATTTTTGTGTGCTGATCCAAAAAATAGAAAACGTAATAACATCAAATTATTCCAGGGCTGTAGAGTCATTAAGAAATAAGACGATTACTACTCTGACCGTGGCTTAAAAGCATCTTAAAATATTTTTAAGCTTAGCAGCATGCAATGGTATCAATTTTGACCCTAGAAATTTGAATACACATTTTTTTAAAAAGGACTCGAAGTTATTAGTTTTTTTAGCACGACTCCAGTTAACAGTAAACACTCAGACTCCACAGCCCTTGTTTTTTCAAAGTTAATTTTACACGTTTTGTAAGAAATGTTATTAAAATTAAAATAATAAGACCGATGAAGAATATTTAATTTATTTAGCTATAATTATAAAATAATCAGTCAACATATAATTTCAAAGCGTCACTATGTCACTGCTAACTGCGCTTTATTAATCATTTAATATAATAGATTTTTTTATTTCCGTTTTTTTATGTCAATTATTATTTTATTCGTAGATATTTCAAATTGAAAAATGTTTATGACGTAATTCAAAATAAAATACATGTTTTATAGTTATCGTCTATTGTAAGAGCAATATTGGTGGACATGGTTGAATTTTTGTTATGCTGAATAAGTCAACAATATAGCACCTTGTTTTATACGAAATTTGTATTTCTTACTTCAGGTAGAAATCTTCATAAATTTTAACAATTTTATTACTTTGCTAAGACACCGTTTGTTATGACTAGTGGTAATAATCGCCTAGCGTTACGAAATATTCACAACCATCATTTTCCGACAATTTCCACACTGTTCGGCTAACGTTGATTCGTTTCTAATAATAAATATAATAAATTCTATCATTCGTATATTATTTAATTTTTTGATTATCAAACCTTACAAAATACTATTGCCATTACAACCAATCACAGCACGGATTATTCCCAGCGTTATAACTTTGTAAATACGATTCGTAAAAGCTTCAAAACAAATTTTATGATAGTATAATTATTTGACTTGAAGTTTATTTTGTCACAGTGCTTGCAAGCAAAGATTTCACGTTCTTCGTTTTTAATTGTAAATGTTACTCACTTTGAACTTCGTAAATGTTTCTAAACGCAGGTTGTCAATGATAACTACACAGATACAACGATAATAACTTGTAGCCATGAATATAAGTCCCTAGAATATTTGGTATAAAATAAGCATTAAAAAAGTAGCAACAGTCATGCAAAATAATATGTGTTATTAACTACGACGTTATAAGTATGTAGGAATGCAAGAGATTTGCACGACAAGATTTATTTCAAGTGTACAAAAAACATCCGCGAACTAATCTTGAACTCGAATGCCCCAGGTTTTATAAATGTCGCAAGAAATTGAATACTAATATTCAACCATCTTTTGATAACGTTTTGGTGCACCGAAATTAATTCATTGGAGTTTACTGATGGTAATTCTTCAAGGCTTTTATATTAGTAAAGTAAAATAATGTCACACGGTAATCAGTGCTAAATATAATATTAGGATTGCGGTTTCCTGAAACATACATAAGTAACGTATCTATTGGAGACTCTCTGATCTTGGTTGATATTTTACATATATTCTCCTTGAGTTTAACTGACTTTTTTATATATATGTTTGTATATATTTGTCGCCCACTGTGGTCTAGTTAGTTAGAACTTGCTCTACCGATCAGGTGGGTTTGGGTTTGATTACCGGTAAGGTCAATGTCAAATTGGATTTTTTCAATTTTAATTTTAGATCTACGACATGGGTGTTTGTAAAGTTAATTCTCCTTGCGTTAATCTCGTATGATATTTCAACTTCTAAATATTTGACGCATTGGCATGTGAAATATTTTTTTTTTAATTAAAAAAAAATAAATATTGTAATACATGTTTATTAATTTCGTACAAACTAATTTCGGACTTATGACACAATGGTCAACGTTGTTGGCTTTCGTGACCTATCTCACGGGTTCGAGTGCCAATAAGAACAGCATTTTATCTATCTGAAATCTGAATCTGGTGCTTGTGAAAAGTCCTGTCCTGATATATTCCTACTTCCTCTTGGAAAAATCTGACTGACTAACAAGCAGTTCTCGTAGATTAAGTTTCTGTTGGGATACATCCATTGGATTAAAAAATATATTTATTTGCCAATGAAATATATTGAAAAACTTCGAAACGAAATTAATTTTGTAGCAATTAAAAAGCGCAGTTTAAACATCATATTTTCCGTTCTTTGTATCAATAGTTGATGCTCGCAATATCCTCAGGGATGGGCGGTGGTGCAGCTTTACTATTGCTACTGGTTCCGGTTGGACGGGTGACTGTTACATTCCCGGCACGTGCAGAGCTGGTGATAGGATGCCAGGGCACTTCGTCGGTCAGCTCAGCATTTTCATCTGCGTTGAAGATAGAAGCATCTCAATATTCTTGCGATGCCATGCACCCTTATTCTTATGATGTTGAAATGAGGTAAGTAACTATTACGATTTACTTATTGGTAAATTATAAATATTATATGTAGGACGTACATAAGTGTATACAGCAGTGGGCTGCCAATACGTTAACAGCGGACTCGCTTAATCTCAAAGCAATTCTTGGTGTTCTGGAAAGAGAGTGAATATTTTGATCACCCCTATGCAATTATATGCAATACGTAAATAAGCAATTGATTGTTACTTAATACATTTACTATCAATATTTAAATATGTAATTTACCGTAAACTTATCAATCTAAATGGTTAAGAATGTACTACTGTGTAAAGCTGTCGTAGATAAAATATAAGTCAGAAATTGCAGCTACACACTAATTTGATCTGAGAATATTGTTTTCTTTTAAATTAGCAAGGGGATCGCCGGCCTTCGTAAACTTTAACAAGAAGCTCGCACTATCCCCCCCGAGCCCTCACTCCAGCTCACCCCTGAGTGCAAGCATTTTAATTTAACACTCCCAGTAGCATTACAAATAAGATAATGTCAGCATAAAATGCCATGTTACACAACAAAATATAATATGTATTCCAAAAAAAAACAATTTCAATTGATATAACCAGAGAATGTTTTGTTTCACGAGTAACCATTGCCAATTTATTGTTGATTACTTCGCGCTCGATAAACTATGCTGAATTTGAATGAAACGTGTTTATTATGAATAATAATATATTACTTCACGAAAGATTAACAGTACACTATGTTCAATTGATCGATTGATTAAAAAATAGTGAAGTATCAGCTGTTGATGGCTATTTCGATTAAGTAAGCATTAATTACTTTAATCGTTAATGTTTTTTAAAATCGTAAAGATACGATTAAAAAATATTTATTTGTTTCTTGAGTTGTAAAGAATCTAACTATCTTGCAGTGATTAGTTATTATGCAACTGTTGGAAATGTATTTTTCGACCAACAGAACACAAGTTGCTTTCACTCATAGTAATTTATTTTTACAAATACATATTTCAATGCAGAATGCGACGTTATAAAAGATATACTCAGCCATACAACATTATTAAAATTAATAAGATAAGTTTTTCTCAATCTTATTGAATCTATCATTTTAACGACGATGCAACAAATTATTTAGTACAAACGATATTTCATATATCTTTAATGTAATTATTAAAATAAGGGCTGATTTTAATGCCGGATTATTCGAACACACTGTTGCAAGGAATTAAATGCACCTACTCAAAAGATTGGCTGATGCAATTGATATGCATTAATATCATGCATTGAATTTATTGCTCAATCGCCCATAAAATGCTAAAGACATTAAAGTACATTCCAGACTTTGAAAAAGCACTAACTTTGAATTAACGGATTAGACATTCGAGCCTTGTCAATACAAATCTAACCTTCATGGTCAAGTAGTAGAAGCTTCACATTACCGATTAGATAGATCTGGGGCCATGCCTAAATATAAATTTAAGAACTTGGACACAACTGTATGTATGTGATGATTTTGAGTCACTTTAGTTAAAATGTCGTGATTCTTAAATTTTATTTGTCACAATTGCAATAACTGGTAATTGTCAAATATTTTTTTAATACTTAAGAAAAATATATATATGTACGTCATACACCCTATTTTTAAATCACGTAAAACACTTATTTTGAACATGAATTCATATTTGCATATCAGAGCAGCTGTTTTTGTATTTTCTGCATACATTTAATAAGCACGTGTGTTCTTAAAAAATGACTTAAATAAAAAATAAAAACAATACGCTTGTGCTTGTTGCAAAGGTCAAATAATGAAATTAATGTTTTTTTTCCATCATTAAATCGTTGTAAACCATTGTGTTTTTTGAGTATTGCTGCTAATAGAAACGGTTATAAAGAGATCAAGGATGAGTCGTATGACATTCTAAGTGTGTGTCCAATAATTATTTGTTTGAAAAAATATTTTTTAATCACGCACAGATGCTTGTGAAACGACGGAGGACAGATTTTTAAAAAACAATTCCGATCAATGCTTAGTTAGTTATGTGCTGATAAATTGTTTTTTTTTTAAATACAATTTTTTCACGTGAATAAATTTAAAAAAAAAAAAAAGTGTCATATTAATGCTTCAATAGCTCCAAGCCATTTTTAGTAAATTTGCACATAAAAAGATATTTTTGTAAAAAATACAAAATCAAAGTAAAAAAAAAATAGGAGTTTATTGAACAAGATGTTGCATCATTATCTTTAGCATAACCTTTTCCACTCAACCACTTTGCTTCTATCAGCAACACGCCAAAATTGGAAGTTTATTAGATTTATTTTTTTCAAACAAAACAATAAGGTTTTTTTTATTTTTGCGTTTTTTCGTATAGTATATATTCTAGTCGTTAGAAATATTTTTTTAAGTTTTCGTATGGTGCTTTTTAAAACAGACTCCAGGATTAAGCGATGGTATATAGTTACTATAGTGTATGTACTTCAAATGTGTATTTAAGACAAATATAGAAAAAAATCGGTCACATCAAAATATCTATCAGATCATGTCGAGTGACATTCGACATTGGAGTTGCAAGAGTTAATACAAACTTGCTATTTTAAAACATTATAGATGGTCAGCATTAAAATAAAACAAAAAAGCCGATAATACTTCATATTTTTTAACACAACATAAAATCCAATTATTTTCTTGTGTGAAAATATGTTATAATAGTGTATTTGCCGCCAAATTATCTTGCTAAAAATGATTACAATAATTATATGATTGGCGGAGCATTTTCATTGTTGTAAGAGTATGATTTGATTTAAACATAATTGCTTAAAAAAAGGTTTATCTGTGATCATTTTGTATTTTAATATTTCTTGTATAACTGACGGAACATGATTAAGTGTCACATTTTGCTAGCGTCATTCACATCATATACAAAAGATGGTTCAAAAGATAATCAGATTTAAGTGAAACCATATTCTATACAAATATATAGTTGTTGGTAATAAAAAGTTTAATAAAGACTTAATTTACGATGCTGTTTGAATGATTCTTTATTTGTTTGCACATGGGAAGGTCACGAATTATTCAAGTATATTGGCCTAAAATGACAAGAGTAAATAAATCACGTAAAAGTGTCGCGAGTTGATAAAAAAAATAGTTCAATTAACACATAAAAAGATGATTTTTATATGGTATGTTATTCTCGTGAATTTCTGAATATTTTAATCACGGACATCATATTAAAAAAAACGAAATCTTATAACTGTTTACTATAAATAAGTAACATTTAAAGTTATATTTAAATAAGTAAATATTTAAATAAAACGAATGTACACATACTTTGGTGGTACTTAAGAAAACTACTATTTTTTGACTTATCATAACATAAGCCTTTTACTGTTACGTAAATTTAAATAAAGTTAGATATTTTTAGCATACCGGATGGAAAACAAAACGTATTCTACGTTAAATGCTCTTCGAAGCTTATTAATTAATCAACTGTTTGAAAGTCAGTTACCAATACGTTATTATTAAAAAAAGTTAGTACTGCTTTTATTGAAAATGTTATATTCTATTATAGCTTATAATTTTGTTATCAAATAAATTATTAGAATGACAATATTTTTGTAGGGTCGAGACCTGTGGATTCGTTTGCGACTGGTTACCTGAAAATGGCTCACTGCCTATTAAAGATGCCCTCAGTTACGCCGTTAAAGTTCGAACACCTAGTGAAGAAACTACAGAAGTTTATAGGTACCCATTAACTGCATCAGATATTCCCGTTTCTTCCATGACTGATCAGAATAGTTTGCGAGCCCTCACAAACAACGAAAGATACAAATCAGCCTTGAGAAGGATATCAGATACAACACTATTTTTCCCGGCAGACGGAATTTATAGTTTGAATTGTAAAAAATCTTACGAAAATGTTACCGACTTTTTCTGTGAGTTTGGATCAAACGAGACTGTCGCTGGAACAATGAGCAAGTTCTTTTTGGCAAAAGTGATGCCGCTGACAGAAAAATCAAATGAATTGGCAGCGCTCTCGGCATATATGGATGGTGGTTATTCTAAAGAGTTTACGGTCGAAGGGTTATCCGAGGTGACAAAAAACAAAGGAAACTTGACTGAAAAGGATATGCAAGATGCCAAATTCTCAGAAGCGACTTGTTTTGACTACTATTCAACGGTAATTATGATAAATGTGTTGCATCCTGTTTTTTCCATTACCTGCTAAAAATACAGCACTTTTTTAATGATACTAATCAATGGCTGAAAGCATTTTTGATTGTTGTGTAAAAATTTTTACTCTGAATTTGGTGTTTACTTATGTATATTTCGCACTAAAAACAAATATATTAACTGTGCGTTATAAGAAATCGTTGGGTCAATAATGTTTGCTTAATTTCGGAAAATTTTACAAACTTTTATTAGGATACAATTCATATATCAGGTTAAATTATGCGTAAAATCTAACCGAGTTTGTCAATTTATAAAAGCATATATAACTTATACCTCTCATATATTTAGTTTTGGATAGATTTTCATACGAACTTTAGATTTTAACTATTTTAGAACCGTCTGCCTCACGTGGATGGATGCCAAATGGATTGTATCACATAGTTATAAAGTTAAAAATGTTTTGAATTTAAATATATGCATTATATTTTAGCAAGACCAAGAAGTGTCAGTGGAGGTGCTTCTACATCAGCGACCGAACGAAAATAAAACCAAAGAGGATGTAGCAGTATCGATGTTATTGACTGGATGTTCTCCAAGGTGTTTGGCAACCACTCCAAGACATCGTCTGTGCTCAAACCTTAAGGAACAAGTAGAACTTGATATCAGCCTGACGTTTTGGTCATATATGGCGGTAAGTAAAATATTATTTAAGATATAATTCAAGGAGATAGGACCTATATAATGTTTGAATTAATTAAGTAATATTAAAAGTTTTTTATTTTAAGTTCAATCCTTTCGGTTTGATTTTTATTTTCATCACAATAAAATTAACGACAGTCGGGTCCATAGAGCAGTGTCAACGTCGTTGGCTTCCGTGATGGATTTCACGGCTTCGAATCCCAATTCGAACAGCATTTAAAAAAATCAATTTATCGATTTCTGTTGGGAGGTATGTGTGTCACTTCAAACAATTAGTCCTGTCCTAACCCAACTTTTTGTATCCCTACTCTCTTCGAAAAAGGTCAGTTTTCGTAGAAAAAATTCTGTTAAGATACCTCCATTATAAGACAATATGCTAAATATTGGGAGTGGACATTAATAAAAAAATAGATTTAGTGTTGATACTAAGACTAGATAGAAAATCTCTTGACCTTAACATTCTGAGGGAATTTTTAACATTATTTGTTTACATTTTTTGGCATTGTTATATTTATCCTAATATACCGGGGTTTTTTCAAAACATTTATAGTTTTTCTTAAAACATGTTTATTCACAAATATTATTCAATGTTATTTTTTGACTTCGATAATTAATTCATGTTTTTACCGACATGTTAATCTGTTCTCAGATATTAGATTAATTAGAATATTCTGCAAGTCGATCACGCATATTTATTGAATTGAATTTACAGTTAATGATTGAAAATTACATTCATGTTAATGAGATAGTAAGAACTAGATAGGAATCCCATTTGAATTTGCATAGTATTAACTGCAAATTATACGTAATGTGCGTGCGTTCAATGTATTTTTCATTTACTTTACGTAATAAGCAAACCGATTATATTATCTCATAATACGAGTATTTCGTGTTTTTAACTAATGGTATGTACGCTTGCTATTTATAAGTCATATTTTTTGAACAATTGACGTTTTAAAATTTATATTTAATAATTTTAATAATTGTTTGAATGCTATACATTTTTTTATTTAATGATTATCGATTGTTTGTATTATAATAATAAAAAACCAGCTGTTATATTAAAATAATTATATAATTTGTTTATGTATAAACATTTATATATATTAAAAGATTTTTGAAAATTATCTCTTGTTACCATATTTTGCTTTTGGTTTTTAATTCAAAGTAGTCGTAATAATAAGTTATGATTGTTTTAGAAATATAGTAAACCGAGTTATGCAATTAAATAAAAACATTTTTGCAAATTGAAAGTTAATACACACTGTTTACAAGTGTACACAATTTACATACTTTTTATCGCAAGCTTAATTATTAAATGAAAATTGACAAATTTATGAAAAGTATTTGGTAAATACTGTACTGAAATTTCCATATATCATAAATATAGGTGTACATTTTTATCCTATTTTTTTTTATGTCCGTTTACAATTGTAGCCATTTGGTTTGGTTAACTAAAACATTATATTTTTTTAACAATGTGTACCTGGTGCTCGTCAACTATTTTGTATTTTATATGCGATATAAAAAAAATATGTGTTGCGTGTATTTTGGACTAGTGATATATATAATATGTATTCAATTTAATCTTTATTTGAAGAAAAAATATAAGTCTAGTTAGTATATTTTTTATAAACTTATCCACAAATATTATATTTCATGTTATTGCTGTTTTTGACACATCGTTATTATTAGTTTTTTACTCGCGACACAATGATATAACAATTAAAAGCGTATATCGATGTGCACAAAAAATAAATTTTACTAATTTAAATTGCTGAAAATAATAATATGCGAGTAAATAAACAGAATTGAAAAAAAGACATATATAGAATAAAACTTTCGGTTTGCGAATAGTCCTTTACGATGTTTCCAATACGGAAAAATACCGGAACCGAGAAGCAAAACAAGCTAACAACAGTGCGATCGTGATCACTTCCGCGAGGCAATATCATAGAGCAAATTTGGATGCACGAACGCTGACAGATTCCTAAAACTTTCGGACTCAAAATTACATCATTTGACCGAAACAAATAAAGTTTAATTTAATACAAGAAATTGTTAAATAGTCATCTTTAAAAGTTAATATTATGAAAATTCATGCAATAACTCCATAAAGATTGTATTATGTCTTTCGATGGCATAGTTCCCATAAAACGATAAGTTAAAGTAAAAATTTGATGTTTTGACTTATACTCTATTCGAATATCTCTTTTAAATAGCTCCACAAAAATACAACTTGAAGAAAACACTAGTTTTCTCTCGGTAGGCAGATTATTGAATATGAAAATAAATAATAGACAATCTTCTCTCAGGTTCATATCAATAAATATTATTTAACAGTCTTGTCAACGATGCAATAAATTTGAATTGAATTCAGATAAATTCCTTAATGATTCACTAAAAATATGAGTCAAACAATAATGATTTTTAAAGCAACTTTAGATGCGCCAAAACTTTGGTCAGTCATATCCATTGCCATGGAACCAAGCCGTCAAATTATACTGAATCGATTGGACATACAGATACATTTCAATAGAGATTTTGAAACATATTGTATTTGTAAGTAATTTTGTCATTAGTAACTATAGTTTGAATATTAATTACACACTCACTCTTTATTGGGTTTTGATAATACGTATGTTGGAATAGTTTTTATCATAATTTTTCTGTTTACTAAATTTATTGATACGTTAGTAAAGATTTTTTAAAAAGTTATATTGAAAATCCATGAAAGTTTTGCTGAAAAGTAAATTTTATGTAATCCGTATTTGAAAAGTAATCAATAGCTTAATTTTAACGCTCAAACGGTTAAAACGTTTGTATGGGTTAATTTACTGATAGGGTAATATATACGTGATGCCCTATGAACAAATTAGCGGTCCCGCCAATTTGTCTAATTCGACCTGAACTTGATACTTTTGGCTAAGTGGATAAAGACACTTATTATGCTATTAACGGGGCTCGCGAGCAAAAACAAAAACATTACAGGTCCGTATGTGTAACTTGATTTAGAGATGTAAAAAGATCTAAGTAAATTATTGAATACATTCTAACATAATTTACATTCACCTCAGAGCATAGTATGTTGTAAATATTCACGATTTTTCTATATGATTCAGGGCACAATAAGTTAACAGACAAACCATACTAAGGTATAAATGTAATTTTATCAATATTCAATGATGAATAAATAGTGAGCTAAAAAAATGATGTAATATCTTTATTGTAACACCGCCACTCGTTATATTTATTTATATAGTGGATGATTTCCACGACCACCTCTATATGCGATCAAAGAAAACAAACAAATTTTACCTGTACCAATTTTATTCCGATGCAGTGCTGCACTGGAAAGATATAATCATGTCTCAAAATTATCAAATGGATCAAATTTAGGCATAGTTGAGATCATATCAGCGTCTCCTTTTAAATCAGTGTAGGTTTTTAAAATTCATTTCGAGGGAATACGCAACTATCTTAATGATACTTCTGACAACTGTGGTCACCACAAACCAAGCTTTATAATCAGATTTTCAAGTCGAAATAGGTTAACGTTGTAAGTGAAATTTGACTATCTCCAATATTGAATTAAAGAAACATGCAAAATAGATTTCATTCACTTTTGTAAAAAATGTAATGCAAGTTTATGTGCATTAATTAGGCCACAAATATTTTTTCGTTTAATCCAGCTTTGAATTTAATGGTTGTTTTATTATTAGTTTTGATTCAACTCTGCTTACAGCTGTTAGAGTCGGTTCAGAACAATGGACGACTGTGTTCCGGTTTTTATAAAACGATCCCGTCGGAAAAGTCAATTAACCGTATACTGTGACATTCGCCAAAATCTCAAGATTTTTTACGTAATTTTTAGTTGTTATATAACAAATTTACAATAACAACGCAAAGATGGGCAAATTGCTACCAAAACAGCGTGATAACGCATAAAACGTATTTTCTTACTTGACCATAACTATGGGATATAAATATATTTTCTATTAAAAGTGAAATCATGACCGCTTGGAAGATATTTTACTAGGACTGTTAGATTACATCACTCAACGTATTTACTGAATGAAAGTAGAAAGATGGATGAAGAAACGTCTAATATAAAGCTAAGAACTCTCGATATCCTCTGTTTTACAATAGCTGATTAGAAGGTGAGTATGTTATAAGCACATATCTCAGCATTTTAATACATTTTTTAAAACATGTCCGCTTCACATGAGGAGTATATAAGCTCCTAATATAGTTGATCTCAATTGACGTTTTTCTTTAATTGATTGTTTCTCAGCTGGTTAACCTCTGTTTTCGAAGAAAGTACGGACAAACATAAGTATAATCGTTATCGATATTTCTCGTTTTAAAGACAAAATGAGTGGAAGGGAATTTTAGAGACAATATAAATCCAATCATTTAAACACAAATTCATAAATCGATCGAAAAATCAATTTGTGGAAACTGTCTCTGCTGGGATTCGAACTCGTGAGAAACGTTATCGTAGCTTAAGACGTAGACCATGAACCCGATTAAATTATGCAATTATGACCGCTCCTGATACATTCTTATTCAATGAAAATCGTTATAAAAAAGCTACTACACTAGGGTCCATATGATATAAATCAAAAACTAGAGTGGTAAAAAGACATTTAAAAAATATATTGCAAAGATAAATCTTTTAAGATCGTTTACAATAATGATGTAACGTCGTATAAAAACCATTTTAATGAGTAGTATGATCTTGGTTCTGAACTAGAGTGTGGTTGTTGACCACTTCAAAGTCTTGCAACACTACTTTTCACGTAGCCTGTCATTAAAGGTAGACTAATCAAAAATATAACTGGAACGAGTTTAATAAAACTCTCTTAATAACAGACAAAAAACAACGTGGCCAATGAAAAGAAACTGCGACTCAAATTAAGTTTATACCAATGTAAAATTTAACTGAATTAAAGTATAGAAAAATAAGAGAAAACATTTCTCCATCAAATTTAAGCCAACTAACTATAACAAACCTAGCAGTAATGTAAAACGATTTAAATAGTTTTTTAAACTTTTATTATTGCTTATAAATTAAAATGTTCTATATTTGAAGGGTGCTTAGTACTAATTTTAACTAAACTAACAAGAATCAATGTCTGTGTTATCAAAGAGAAAAAAGACACGCCTTATATATTTTAGTTGCCTTACAAGCGGAACAAAAAATACGTTATTATATATCGTATTCAATGAGTAACAAGGTATGCCAAATATTAGTTTAATCAATTATTCGAATATCGAATATTTAAGTCACAAAATATTTGAGTAATCTATTAACTTGTTTTTGAAATCACGAAGAAAACGTAATCTTTTAAAACAGTGCTTCCCAAACTAGGGATCGCCAAAGAACATTTTTTTGTTCAAGGGGGAAGCGGATTATTTTTTTCAGATTTAGGGGGAAGTTGCATGGAAAATTTTGGGAAGCATTGGTTAAGTACGAGTGCAAAAATAGTTTAGATGATTTTAGATGAGACCGTTATTTAGATTAATTTGCAGTCCAAGCTTCGAGTGATTATTTGAAAATTAAGATAATTAACTATACCAAAATATATGTGCTATAAATTTAATATTTATTTATAAAGATTATTGAATAATACTGCAAAATAGTTTGCCAAATATTCGAATATTTTAAAAACAAAAAATACCCAAACATATTCGAATATTCGATCGGAATCCCTACTCTCTACTTAACTTTATTACGTTAACTTATTAATATATGCACTAACAATTTAGATGCGTATGTTTAAAATGACAGATTCAAAGTATTTTATTTGTTAATTTAGGTCCGAGTGTTTATCGGGATAATCGGTGGAACCGCATTTGCCATGTTTGAAGGCGCTGTCATTGCCATTCTTCGAGAACATGAAGCTGATTATGGTCTGCAGCGGATTTATGGAAGCATAGGTGGAATGATATCATCGCCTCTATCAGGAATGCTTATCGACTATGCCAGTCAGGGAAAGGGCTACACAGATTTCAGGTATGAGCCTCTTGCGATAATAGTTGATTTGCATTGTGCCTGTTTTACTTAAACTATGTTCACTTCCTATAACTAGACTGGCAATCATAGAGCACGCATGATACATGAGTCATTTGCTTGAATTTATTCAATTTCAGGGTTCAACTATTTGCAGACGACGAATAAGAAAAATTAAAATGTCCACAAGAGTTTCCTTTGGGGGGTTTTTCTTATTTAGTTTTTCTTATTGTGTGAGAAGATACTCTCAACTTGAAGATTTTAAAAATCTTGATTCTAGAGATTCTAGATGAAGGTCATTAATCGAGTTCTATAATAAAAGTGTGTCGATTAAAAACATAACATAAAAATAAGTAGGCAATGATTTTTTTTATTTTTGGAGCATTTTTAGAGTAAAAATGTAGGAGATTTAGCGCTCGGGAGGCCTCAGGCGCAGTAAAATTTGGTGGCCGTATTTTTTGGAAAGCATGAAAGCGTCATAAAATTCCGTGTAAAATAAAAAAATATATTGGAAACTGTGTTGAAAATACAGCTATATTATTTCCTATAATATTTTATATTTAAGCCCCCTACTCTTTGGAGGATCCAAGTGCGCGCTTCACGTGTTCATGGGATAATCAGCCAATATTACCACCATTTACCTACATGATATTCATATTATTGGTAGTAATTTATCTTGTTAGCGATTCCCATTTAGTCTTTGTTTACTAGTTAATTTGAAATAGTACTGTGACGGGTCTGTGTACATTTTCAGATGTCTATCGTAAACCTCTCATTTTTTTTAGTCTCACGACCACCTTAAAGGCGTTTCATGTGCAGAAGTATAATCAAAATGGATGAGGTATACCTGAATACCAATTCTGTTTATAAAATTAATTGCCCTGGACAAAAATATATCGTATGAATCGTTTCATGCTACACAGAGTGGAAGTATAATTATGTATGATACTGCAATTATTTATAGTGGTCGTATGTATTTTTCAGGCCAGCATTTTATCTTTATGCTGTACTAAAGGTAGTAAGTGGAGCTCTGATGATGACCATAAATTTGGAGTTTAAGTCTCCTGCGTCTAATCTCATGAATGATGTAGTAACCGTGCTCAAGAATGTGGAAATTGTGGCTCTGTTTGTGGCGTGCTTTGTGTTGGGTAAGTTTTGCATCCATTTTGTATAATATTTCACAATTGCATAATGTTTTAATTAACCTCTTTCTGCAATTAAACGAAACATTTATTTAATTCTTTACCTCGCAAAACAAATCGTTTATTTATGTCATTTTCAGTAACTTAAAAACATGTTTATAGAAGAGAGAAAAATAAATTTTATATAAATGTAAAAAGCTAAAATATTTTCCTGATGAATAGACTTGCCAGGTTCGTGGTAATGCGGCCAATGTCGTTGTCGATCATTTTTACAATCGAAGACATAGGTTTTTGTAATGTCTAAAAATTCCTCCCATCCTACCAATCCTTGAATAACGTGGTGTAACGAGAGCGATTAGTTAATCAATATTCCTGTCCTACCTTATCATTCTATCTCTATTATCTTCTTTAAAAGAATGAAAGGTTGAGTGACTAAATAAAAATACATATACTTCACATTGGGAGTGGATATAGACCAGTGATGCACAACCTTTACCTTCTAGCGGGCCGCATAAAACAAATTATTGTGGGTTCGGGCCGCAAAGAAAAAAATGATTTAAAGTATGCTCAATCCTTTTTTATACAGAAAATATGTACGTTCCATGTAAAACAGCCTTAAAGTCGTGTAAAAAGGATTAAGTGAATTTAGATAAATGAGTAATAAGTTCCATTATATTATTTTGACCGTGTTATTTCGAAAATAAATAAGTCATGCAAAAAAGGATTATGAGTACTTGATTATTAAAAATCGTTTCATTGTGAAATATTTATGTTTCATTTATATGCAATTCATAAGTTAACTATATTTTTTTAAATTTGACGTAATATTTGTAAGCCTGTTTCTATGAACCGATTTATTCTCTTTCATTGAAGAAAAAGCTTTCTTACATTAATTAAATAAATGTTTTACGTGAAAAAAATATCTTTGAGAAAGATATTTAAGGGCCGCCACAAAATTCAAAACGGCCCGCGGTTTGTGATCACTGATATAGACCAATAAGAAAATGAACAAGAGAAGTACAAAAAGTGTGTTGGTCACATTGTTTTAAAAATCATATATGGTATATGGTGCTATCACCGTGTAGAATATGTACATATATATGTGTGAGTCGCCCATTTCCAAAATTCCCCTTGTTCATTTTATTTTTTTTGGACCACAAGAAAACCCTCTACATTTAAAATAACTATATTTTTGTGAATCAAATCGAAATAGATAATATTTTCTACAATTTGACTCAGGAGTCTTTCTTTGTCTGTTCTTTTGGAGGTGTGCCCGAAAAAAATAAAATGGACAAGGTGAATTTTGGAAATGAGCGACTCGTATATATTATACAAATGTATTTTTGGTTCAGTGTATGAATATAAAAGATCAGTTGAAATAAAGCTTTGATAATTGTACAGTGGCGTAACCACCATACAGTGGAGCTTATGCGATGCACAAGGGCCTTTTTGCTTATAAGGATGTTTTAAAACAAATAATTGGTTTTGTAAAACCATAATCTTTAGTAATTTACTCTAATGTTTCTTTGTCGACATTAAGTTTTTGTCACAAAAAATAGGGGCCCTTTGATAACTTGTGCATATGGGCCTAGATTTTCTAGTTACGTCACTGAATTTATACCAGTGCTTTTGCATTCATAAAGTCGACACGACCACTTACACGGCTGGCAAAATGATATTTTAATTAGGCTATCAGCATAGGAGGTCGACGCGAAAGAGAAACTATGCCCTTCATACCATCATAGTCATCGTATCTCCTGTTTTATTAAACATTTTGTCACGTCTTAAGCGCAGATAGTTTATATTTGAATGATTTCTTTAAGGAATTTATTTTAACAAGATATTGTGTGGTTATGTTTTATTTGAATACAATTTCCGTTGAAAATGACAAGAATATAAAAATAAAGGTCTTGAAGTGTTTGTTTTTTGTTTTAAATCAATCAATGATATTTTTTAATATTGTGCTAGAAAACCAAATACAGATCGGTACACATTTTTGTGGTGAAATTTCAGTAAATTGTGCAAAACTATACAAAAGAAATACGTCGGTCAATGTTCGGAATAACATTTTCGATTCTAAATGAGTATTCAAGCAGATATGATTAATCGAGCATGATTTTGTTTGAAAAAATATAGCGTCGTTCATTTTGTTGCAATACAAAGAATTACATTTAAAATAATAAAAGATTTTGAGTACTTTTTCCACTTAAAATTTATTTGATCAGTAAAGGTTTCGCTCCTCACGAGCATTATCAACTGATAAGGAAAATAAATTAAACAGTGCTATTTATACAAGTTAAATTGAAATAAAAGGTGTAAGCAATTACTAACAATTAAAAGGATTTACAAATTACATTATAATTACACAAAATTAAAATGCTTAACACCTATAACAGTTATAGAGGATCGAAACCGGTCCTGATCAAATAAATTTTAAGTGGAAAAAGTACTAAAAATCTTTTATTATTTTTATTATAATGCCATTCCACCAAGTATTTATTGACAGTGAACACCTTAAAAGTGAACAAAGAATTACATTTAAAAATTCGATTTTTTTACAGGTACCGCATGGGGATACATTGAAAGTTTCCTGTTCTGGCTGTTACAAGACCTCGGAGGGTCCAGAAGTCTTATGGGAATAACTATTACAGTTGGTGGTATTGCTGGAATTCCACTCCTGGTTATGTCTGGTCCTATTATCGAAAGGATCGGTCATGCGAATGTTCTTTTCATCGGGTTCCTCTTTTATTCAGTGAGACTCTTAGGTTCGTTCTTTTTTATTAAATTTCATCCAACTTAAGATAAAATAATAAACATACATAAAAAAAATATACATATTAGCATATACCGAGCATATTATTGAAACTACGTAGGTAAATAAATGAATATACTATATAAAGACATAATTTATCCGTCTTGATATAAATTTATCGGCAGATTTTACATACAAGTACTCAAACAAAAATAACATAAATTGAATTATCAAAACCTGTTAATATTGGCTTTACCGTAGAAAATATTTTCCTCTTAAAAATGAAAGTAAGATTTTTAAAAGCAACACGTTTTCAATGGTAGGAACCTTTCTTATTTAGTTATACACAAAAAAAATGTTGGAACTAAACAAAACAAATATCACTTACATATTTTGTGGAAATTATATTGTGAATTTTAATCCTAACATCATTTATTACTTTATCAACAGGTTTATTAGATTAAAATGTGATTTCATTCAACAAATAACACAAGTATTGTATATCCCAGATTCATTTAAATAATGTAAAAATACATTTTTTACGAGCATTTGATCGCGGGTTTGTTATTATAGTTTTCCGTTCGACATGAACCCAATTAAAATACAACAACTACACGCATTGAAAAAGTTAGCTTCTAACTTTTGTATATAAATAAAAAAAAACAGTATTTATCTTAGTTTTAATGACTCTCTGCCATTAGAACATATATTAATTTTAAGATGCTTTGCTTGATTTATTTAAATGCTGCATTATTGTATAAAAGTATTGAAGTTATGAATCTATTGATAATTAAACGGTATCGGTTCGTCAAAATGTTAAAATAAATATAATTTGTATTCGATTTAGTCGTCAGTAATTTTAAAACAAACATTAATAATCCATTTGGACCTATTTGCACAAATGGCGAGAAGTAGAATGACTCAAGTATGTCACGTATATAAACACATTTTCTTGGCAAACACAGACATTATATTGAGAAAGAATAGAATGGTATTTTATCATTTCGTTGGGAAATTCTGTTCACAATTTTCGTGTTTGATTAACTAATATCAAACCTGCACCCATAATTATAACATAAATAATTATTGATTATTTGTTTAATATTGATCATTTCGTTTCAGGTTACTCGTTGATTTATAACCCTTGGATGTGTCTAATCTTCGAAGCTCTGGAGGGGGTAACATCTTCTTTGGCTTTTACTGCTGCAGTAACTTACGCTGCACGCCTTTCTACAACAACAACGGATACTAGTATTCAAGGTCTTCTAGGAGGACTTTATTATGGAGTTGGTGAGTAAAAACAAATAAAAAGAAATTTTGAGTAAATCCCGAAAAGTGAGACGAAATTGGCAAAAATTGTGGATTTCAAGTTCCTCGGAGATCTAAAAAAAAAACGAAGTTTTGTGACAATCCTGGGAAAAAGTATACCAAATCGGCGATTTCAAATTCCTCGGTGAGCTAAAAAAAAAAAAAAGAAGTTTGCAGATAATCTGAGGAAAAAGTGTAGGGAATTGAGGAATTCAAATTCCTCGGTGAACTAATCTCAATCCCGGGATTGAAAATTTATCAATCCCGAAATCCCGGTATTGTAAAAAGGCTCCGGGATTGGATACCCTAGTCACAAGTTCCTAGGGCCGTTCGATTGATCAACTCATTGCCTAGAGAAGTGGATATTTTTAGTGAACTGTTTGTTAAATTTTACTATTTTATTTCTTGATTTTGTGTGTTGATTTTGATGTATTATGTAGTTTTATTTATATTTGTCAAGTACATGACGAATTGGCGTCAGTTGTTATGTCATGTACTATAATTTAAATGTTTAACAATAAATAAATAAATAAATATGAAAATATATTGAGCAGGTAACTTTGTACTTATATACAGTTTAAGAATAAAATTTTATTGTTATTTTTTATGCAACAAATATGAGTCTTTGTCTTAAGCTATGTTGTTATATAGTGTTTGTTTAACTAAATTTAATTATCCATGACAACGACCAAGTTAAAAGTAAACAGAGGAAATAAATTGGTCGTAAAAAATACTATTGCATGCATTTTACATGGAATATATTTATGAGTACTTGAAACAAGTTTCTTGTTTTATCGAACAATTTAAAGAAAGTGAACGAGGTAACTTCGCGAACGCAGTGCAAAGGTGTAGAAACCGATATAATAATACTATGTTATAAACACTACGATCGCTGATGATGTTTCTGTAGTAGATCAACTCGAATTAAAATAATTCAATTATTATAAATTCGGTTGCATATTAATTTAGTTATGCGTACAGCACAATAAACAATGAAAACTTTTAGTTTGTTAGTATATGTAATTGTAAAAATAAAATAGTTTTTATTTTTATAGATTTAATGTGTATTCTATATTGTTTTTTGTTTTTAGGTAAGGGATCTGGAAGCTTGATCGGTGGTTATTTGATGAAAGCATTCGGGACGAGACCCACTTATCAAATATTTGCTGGAGGAACTTTGGTAACAGGTTGCGCCTATTATTTATTCAATAAACTATATTTGATGAAAAGACCCCAAGTAGAAGGCAACGACATCTGTAAAAAGCACCCTAAAATAAAAAATATCGAAGCCAATGATAAAATAGAAAACGGCATTAACTCAGGCCGAAGCGAGAAAATGCGCCTTAAAGAAGATAAAGAAAACGTAAATCTATATTTAGACAATATTCCAATAAAGCATATAGGAATCAATAACCAAAGTTATCAAGTTGGGGATGGAGACATAGATAAGATACATGATGTTGTAAATCAAAATATAATATTAGGTGACGGCATGAAAAACAGTAAAACAAATGGACTCGAAAACCCAGCATTCGTTGATACAGAGTCATCTGGCGTCAGAGACAGAAAACGTTTAGGCAAAGGAGTTACTCACGCTGATATGGAAAATGTGAAAATTGAATCGATAGGCGACATCCACAATAAATAAATAATATTTGCTTGTATGTTGAATACTTTGTAAATATAAAAAAATACGCACATAAGATGATTTCATATTTATGTGTAATATATTCCACCTGTATGTGAGATTAACATTGGTGTTATGACGCATATTTTTAAAACTGACGTTTATTTGTATCGGTTACTTTTTTGATACAAAATATCTTTTTATAAAAGAATTTTGGTATTTAAGAAGTGACGTTGAAAAATCCTACAAGCTTCGAGGCAACTTTCAAAAAAATGTAAATAAGTTTAATATAAGATTCAATTTTTAAGTGAAATTAGAACTATTTGTCCTAAGAGTAGAGGTTCGGAGTTTTGTCATTACAGATAAATCATTACTATCTTCCAAAGATACCGCGTGTTTTTGAGGGAAATAATTTTGCCTAATAGATACACTTGAATTAGATATTTTAAGAACCTATATTGACTCAGTATAGATGGCATTGCACATATTCATCAAAATATTGCTTATATTCCATCGGAATAATAAGTATTTAATTTTTTAAATTTATTAGACACCCGTGTCTGTTAGAGATCCAAGCGGTTTTAAGCCACATTATAAAATTAACGAGTGTGACATTAGTCATTAACAATGAAATACGTAAATAAAATAATGTGACACAAAGAAAAAATCCGTTATTATTGATTATAAAAGATTTTTAAATCATTAACTATTATAAAATTCAATACAGATTTGTGGTTTGAACACACACGCACAATCTAAATTGCATAAGAGTGTAACTAAACTTGAAGACGTCTATTTTTACACTTTTTTACACACAAATATAAATTTTCAACGCATTCAATTCATTTAAGATGCACCCTCACGTCTGATTCCCAAACATTAGACATCTAAAATTTTTGTAACACTTAGTACCACTCGTCGAAAAATTTGTATGTACTTTAAAAATCAAAATAAATATGCTGCTTGATGCACCAAGCGCAGCCAAAGCCCGGTGCAGCGCGTACTCTTCCCGTCCCCCAGGAGGTACGCGTACCACACGTTGGGAAATACTTCTACAGCATAGAAAAAAATAAATCTCAATAATGAATGTACGTATTTAAAAAGTATTAAAATAAAATTTTAATTTTATAAATATGTTAGATAAGGTTTTGTTGATTGTATAGAATAAAAATATATTTTGATTGTACGACAATAATAATTATAAAAATTACTCATTTGTTGTGATTACAATGTGATTTTCAATAAAAATATTTATTTATATATTGTGATATATTAATTTGATTATGGAGGAGACTTTGTTGTACTGCAGCTTACAAAAAACTAAATAGTATATCGTCGATGCATATCAAATATGGTCTATGTGACGAAAGTGCATTAAGAGATAATCGATAAAAACTGTTAAAAAAAATGGAGATTGGAAAATTTTTCCCATTGATAGAAGTGTTATTTTCCGTTTCGTTATTTTTTTAAACAGTTTTTATCGATTATCTCGGAATGCACTTTCGTCACATAGACCATATTTGATATGCATCGACGATATTATAAATAATTGATTGTTACATGAAAATAATTCAACAGATGTCGGAAAATATTAAATCAGCCATGTCGATCTAGGCGCATATTTGTTGCCATATACAGTAGAACCTGGATTATCCACATTAATTGGGGATGAGGGTAGTGTGGATAGCCGAAAATTCGGATAATCGAATAAAATAAAAAATACATAATCAAGAGGAGAAAGAAAATTGTTAACAATATTTTTATTTAAATTTAATAATTTGTAAATTATAATTTTATTTTAAACATTGCCTGTCAAAATAAGTACTCAATGATTGATTTTTGCTTAATTTTTTTTAGAAGCCGCCAAATCTCTTAGAGTTTTGGAGCATATATTTTGTATTGTTACATTTTTTCTGTCTATCAAACCACTTGCACTGACAAGTTTCATAAATAATTATTTCCTTCCCACTCCTCGGCAATCTCCTAATTGTCTTCTCCTTCTAAGAGTATGTCAAATAAATTAATTTCTCTTCATTAAAAATTTGGAATTCAGGATCGTTCGGATCACAATTAAACTACTCCGTGAAATATTCTTTATTGCATTCGTTTCATGTTGAAAATAATAATTCCCTACTTTTTTGAATATCAACACATCTATATAATCCCAACTTACTGCTCTTATGTAGCAACAGTCCTTTAAATTAATTTTATTGAGGAAACTGATTATTGATTCGTCATTATTTTCGTCTGCTAACAATAGTCTTCGAATGACCTATTTTTATTACAGACGTGACATTTGGTGGAAGAAAATTTATTGAATATATTTCTTCAATGTGATTTCAACATTTTATTGACGGTTGCGATGGTGAATTGTCGATTAATAACAATACCATTCCCCTCTTATATATAGAATTTTGAAAATTTTTCACTTCTGAATAAACTGTTTTTCATAGCACCGTTTAAAAATTGTACCACTTATCTATGATATGTTTTGATTATCGATAGAGCTGGAAGACTTCTTAACAATTACATGTATTTATATTCTTAAAAACGTCTATTTTATGGAGACTGGATAGGGTAATACTTTGCCGCTGGGAAATATTGACACACAATAGTTTTAATAGATAACGATCTTTTTTTTGACGTTTGGATAATCGAAGTTTTACTGTGTGTATATTATTGTTGTATGCATATTGTAATTAAACAATATGAAAATCCTACAGAAGAAAAATAAACCTAATATGGTATCCTCCATAATAAAGTTATATAATACTTGGAATACTTAAGTTTTGAGGAAAGATAATCAAATGGACCAAGTCTAATTATTAAGTGTACTTGAAATTTATTGTTAATTAGTAAAACGGTATTAATTTGTATTTTATTAGTTCCTAAATAGAAGAATATGATTATATGTACATAAAAAAACATTTTGTAACACTATTGACAAGTTTGTTGTTTGTACCAAATACATAGTGTGATGGAACTCCATTAAGAAATAACAGTAAATTAATATTACTGGTTTGTAAATCTAAAATTTATAGGTACTGAAATCGTTATAAAAAGCTAGGCTGTAATTTATTGTTTAAAAATATCAAAGGAATGAAAATAAATGTAATGAGAAGGCAAAGCGAATAGTTGTATGATATTAATGTTTTTAAATAAAACAGAAAGAAATAAAGATAAATTATTTTATTGAAAAAATAGTGTTTATTATTTACATGTATTTTTTAACCTTCCTATACCTATCAATATATTTGTTATCAAAATGAACGATCACCTAAATTGTATAAAATAAACCCTTATAAGCTATTTTACTAAAGCAATGTCCAGTCGATAACATAATATTTTTTACGAGTAGTTATTACTTAACTATTATTACTATAACTAGTAAAATATTTTGAAAATTATTAATTATGAACAATTAATAATTGAAAAACTGAGCTAATTAAAGCAAAAGTTAAAATTTGTTATTATTTTAATACTCTCGCTAGACTTTATAAAAAGTGTCGCATATTAATTATTTAAATATATAATATATTAAAATATATTAAATATATAATATATTAAAATATATTATATCGTATCAGTGAATAAGTAATTAATATAAAGATTTGTTTTCGAGCCGTAATGGATAAATTTGAAAAAAATAATCATTAAATAATATTACAAATACAGAATACTTTTTTAGTAAAATATGTACGAGTTATCATGATCAATTTTCTAAATACTTGGCAGCTGATTTGATCAATGCGTTGCTCACGAGTTTAGTCAACATTTGAAGGGTCTCGTCAGACATTCCCCATTCGTTTCCCACTGATCTTCTAGTCTTCCAGTGCTGAGGATAAGTAATCTTATGCCTGGCAATAGATTTGACGATCAAAACACCGACGTACACGATAAAGTATATGCTGAAATAAAGCGGAAGGTACCAAAGCTTTTTGCCAAGATAGTAGTAACTGTATCGATTGTTTACTCTTTTGTCCTCAACTGCGGGAGCTTCAGTTGTTGTAGGCGGTGGAGGTGGAGGATGTTCGTGGTGATGATGATGATAAAAATCACTGTAATCAATTTCCGGAGCAGGGTCGTGATGATGATCTTGGTGATGATCTTGATCAAATATTAACGATGGGTATGTATCACCGCCAGTAGATCCTCCACCAGACGACGGAGGACCATCAGATGGTGGAAGCTCGAATTTTAAATCTCCATCGTGCTGGCTGTGGTGGTCATGGTGGCTATAGTGATCTGATGGAGGTGGAGGATATGACGGAGGTGAAGGATATGACGGAGGTCCACTGTCCATGTCTGGTGGTTGGTAGCTGTATGAATCACTCGGCGGCTTCGAATCATCAGGGCTGTCTTGGCTAGGCGAGTACGATTGATACGGACTGTCATAAGAATCCATACTTGGGGGACTTATTACTTGTTTCGGTGGTAGAGCTGGTGGTGGAGGAGGAGGTGGAGGCATTGGAGGACTTGGGGGTGGCTTATAATACATTTCGGGAGGAGAATTCTGCTTGGGAGGCAGATAAGGTTTGGAAGGGTTGTATCTGTCGATGGCTTCACCTTTACCGGGCTGAGGATCATATTGCGTTCCATCAATGCTAGTGAAATCATCATTTGAGTTGTATGAGGGATAGTAGTGTAACTTTTGGGGATGACGCTGAGATGCATAATTTTGTGGATTACTCCACCTTCCAGTGCTCGTTAATATTGTGCGAGGCACTTCCTCTTTGTTCTTCTCCTTGTTTGCCTTTTCAGTTTGCCTAGAATAGATGTAAAATATAACAATAAGAGACTTTTGTTTGTGTATCTAAACAATATTCTAATTATAATATCTTCGTTTTAAGTAAATCAGAATGATATTTGTTTTAATAATCATAATCAAAATGTTTCACATCAAAGTTAAATAATATAAACTGCTATTTGAAATTATATTTTCAATTCACACAATAATATGATATACATATTAAAAAGCATGAAATATGTAATAAAACATCTCAAATATATAAAATAAATAAATGTATTTTAATTTTTTATTTATATATAAATCTTACCGCAGGAATATTACATATTTATTGATCCGATATGTCATGAATCAAGTTAGAAAATAAATAAGATATCTCATAATTTAGCATCGTCGAATGAAAAATTTAGCAAAATTTAAACTGTTAATTTGAAAGAATTGACACGCGCGTGCGTAGCGGTTAATAGAAATTTGAGAATTAAATAAAACTTAAATGAAAAAAAATAGTCATTGATTGTAAATTAATGATATGAAAATTTTTTATGCTATAATTATCATGCAAAAAAAAAATAAAAATCTACAACATTCAATTCTGTCGACAGATGGGTAAAACTGTAAATATATTTTGTATTCATTTTCAGCAATAACCTCATTAATAAATATTTGATTAATTGTAAAAATTACACTTACTTGAGTAGATCCGTCATCTTCGGAATAGCATCTGGCCAACCGTCCTCTTGTACTTCAATCGAGGGAACCGTTTCTACTGTATATCCCGCGTTCACATTACCGAAACTGTGTTTCGAGTTAACGTTAACGACATTGTACGATTCATTTTTCTTTGAATCCTGCCGCGCCAAGTCGTCGTTATGATTAATTATATGCCACACATCTTCGACTTTCATATTCGGCGATGCTGTCGTCGAAGTTGTAACCGTCGTCGATTTCTGAGTAGTGGTATGTTGTGTGACAGTTTTTTCCTTATCGAGCATTTCTTTAACAGATAACATTCTTTCATTAGGTTTTCCTTTCGTCTTTGTGGATCCCGCTCTAAATTCAGCAATTATAATATCAGGTTGAGTGCTCGTTGAAGGACGTGACGTAGTGATTATCTGTCCGGTTGTTTTCGATTCATTTAATATTCGAGAGAGCTTATTATTTTGTGGTACTGGAGTTGGTAAGAACACAGGATAAAAATCGTTCTCCATTTCTTTTGACGATATCGGATCTGGTGTCACAACGTACACATTAGGATCGTATTGCCTTGACGACTTCACGGACGCGGTAGCACACATTTTAAAATCACTTGCAAAAATAGCGAAAGATAACACAAAAGCACAGAAAAAATGATGCTTCATGAGTAAAAATCTTTCCATCTTGAGTGAGACGATGTTCGTAATGAAATATTTGGTGACTACTGCGGGAAGTTGTCGCCGGAAAAGCTCAGACGACAGTGTCGTGATAATTCGACATAGAAATGAACACTCCTCGGAACGCTAAAATATTTCACCCTAATAACACATAGCGGTATTATTTGGCTGCCGTGTATCATCGAAGCTGACAATGTTTATTCACGACTTGTTAGATCTAGTTTAATGGTGCTACGTCTCAGTAAAAGCCTATATACGTGATATGCGTAAATCATTACGGTGGTAACAGTTTCATTCAAACGTATATTAAAAATTATTGTCGATTTAAATGAAGTGCTGGAGTTTTATGGTTTTAATACCTACACACTAATTGAATCATCAAATTTATGAAGTCAACAAATATTTGACTTCTCTTTTATTTAAAAAATCTTTTTATGTATACATATAAATAGAGAAACCCCGTTTTAACGTGTCCAAAATTCACGTTTTTCTGTAATCTGCGTGCAATTTTTAAAGTGCAGTTCCACCTGTTATTTTTGTCTGAAATATTTAAAATTCAATTAAAATTATGTACATTGTAAGATAAACTAAAGAACTTCAATGTTATATTATTAAGTTTGATGACGTAAACCTTTAACAAATTTGTTGAAACAAAAGAGTTTTAAATGAAAAAAAACATTATCTGCGTTTTCTTCCTATTTGTTTTTGTTTTCGTCGGTCCTTTCGAAAACGCTAAAACGGGATGTCACTGTATATAAAATGAGGTTCGACTCCAATGTTATTGTTTTTTCTTTATTGTCTATAAATTAATAATAAACGTATATACCTACATAGTATTAAATTTTGTGACACTTATGAAATAGCAAATTAATTTTAATTTGAATTTTAATATTATCAAACATCAAATTCGCGTTTTTTTTTAAAAAAGGTAAAAATTAGATGTCGAAATAATGTTACTATGCATTTTTTTTTATAAAATATAAAATTTAGCGTTGTAAGACTTTCGTTCAATGCTTTAAGAGTTTAATCAAATAAACTTTTATTTTGCTTGAACATTTAAAATAAACACGACTTTAATAGTTTTATTTATAGATACGCATTGAAAGAGTTTAACAAATGATTATGAATAAAATTTTAATGGAATGGGAATAATTTTGTGGAAGCTTAATTTTAATATAAAATAAACTGCGTTACAAAATGTGACACGTGTATCGCTCCTTTAAAAAACATAATCAGAAATGACATCGCAAATTTAACGAATAAACTTGGAGAAGGTAAGATGATTTAGTTTAATATTGTTTACTGAAAATCTTTTTGGTGGGTAAAGCATAATCGGATACAACTAAAATATGTGAATAATCCAAATCTTATTCATACATCAAATTCATTTTGGTCTTAACACTCTCAAATAGATGATTTCAAATACACAATCTTTGAATAGTTGAAAAGTCATGGTGAATTTAAATTCAAAAGTGATACAAGAAAATATCTATATATTTAATATATTTCGTGAATACAATTTAACGAAATGTGTGTCTTTTATTTAAACATTTATTAAAAAAGAATGTTTGATTGGGTCAGAGTATCGTAAAAATAACATCAAAAGTTTACTTAGCAACAAAAGTGAAATACCGTAACAAAAAAAACTGTAAATCAACTAGGGCGGAATGTGAATTGCGTTCTAATTTCGAGTATTCGATTAAGGTAGTAAGTAAAATTTTAATAAAAAAAGGTGATAACACGTATTAAAATTGATTAACGTCTCAAAAAGGCAATTCGTCTAAAAACAATGCTTTTAGACGCGAGCGGGTGATTGCGGGTGATTGAATGTTTGAAAATGAGGCTGGGCAAATAAGAGGACGTAAATGAGATGTCACGACGCTCGGCGTACATTCACGGACACCTCAGCACCCGTTATGTTGTCGCCGTATATGGGTCAACTTTTTCAGCTGACTAGCCAGTCATAGTGCAAGCGAAATTTCTACAGTGAAAATGTTACCAAGCTTTTGACACAGTCAGAAAAGTAACTGAAACATTTTTCTGACAAGATGTTTATCTATTGAAATAATTGATCACTTAGTTTTATTATCATTTTTTTTTTGTTAATTATTGATCGTCGAAAAATTACCATTCATGACGGAATATGACGTATACATATTATACCATATTCGTATGAAAACCTCTTACCAGTAACATTTTCAATGGGAGAGATTGGTTCTACAATATGTTAAAAGAAAAAAAATGCTTAGACATTTAACAATAATATACAACGTGTTATTTTCATGAATTTTCTGAATTTTGAAATCGTGAAGGCAAAAATCATATCAGAACTAAAGAAAGCTTGGTGAAAAATCAAAGCAAAATCTCATATAGAGAACACAAAAACCCCTTTTATTTAGTAGAAACTTGTAAGCATTAGGAAATGCAAATAACGTATGTATTTGTTACTTTACGTTTAATTCGTTATATTGGTAAACATATATTTCTATACATATTAACAGTACGATTATATCAGTATTATGCTATTAAGATTTAATATATTGCCGTTGTTTTGAAAACCAATATCAAATTTAAAGAATAACTTTAAGATTTAACCACCTAGATCAAAGATCTGCACATAAATGAATATAAAAAAATATTGTGTTAATATTTAATTATAGAGATTAATTCGCTATGACAGCATAAAAGTGTTTAATAAAACTGTGTTATCGGTTAGTTAGTAATTCAAAACAAGATTATATTTAAAATGAATAGTCAGTCATAAACAGATAATATTTGATTACGTACATAGTATTATAATGATTTATAGTTATCTCAATAATCATATAAAAGCTATACATACTCTGAATACTTGTCCAAATGTTTCTTATAACACGCATAACAAATTTGTTAATTTTTAATTAACAATGAATGAAGCTTATTTTTCGAGGTATATTTTTATAGACTGGGGTAATTTTGTGGCTTACACTTTTGAAAAATTTAAATTTGGCAATATGTGGGAATACAATGTAATTTTATAGATTGAAATTCACTCGGTACTATCAATTGTAATAAGGAAAAAATATCGAAATATTTGTTTTTTCATGAATTAATTATACACAGTTAATTGCTATAACAATTAGTCCACAAGTCCTATATTTTTTTGTAGAACTGTTTATATTGTATTTTACTATATTCACTCCTAATATGGAGCATGGAGTACTCCTAATGAAGTTTATCTTTAACATAAGTTTTTCTATAAGACCTGCTTGTTATTAAATTGTTCAAGCTGTCTAATCGTTCTTGCTATGCTTCGTTTTTAGTATTGGACAGATGAGAGAAAATTTTCAACATCACATACATCCATGTCTTCGAACAAAATATAACTTATTAATTAAAAAACGTTCTATGCTCAATATGAAGGTCTGTTCGGCTGATAAGTTAACATTTTTGGAAACGTTTATTTTTTACAATTTGGTTCTCTATTATAATTTTTCTCTTTGTTGGGTCCTTGGTCAAGTGATCAACGCCATCAGCATCAGTTGCGGAGTTCACTGACGTATATCCCAGTACGGGCAGTTTCGTAAAATGATTTTTAATCTGATTGACCTACTGAGAAACAATCAGTTCTCGTAGAAAAAAATCTGTCGATATTGAGTCTATTACAGTTCCATATACCCCACGTTGTAAGCGAAAATTTAAATAAAAAACAATTATAACAATTCTAAAAAAACCTTTTTTTTATGTATTTTTTTTTATTATATATTATTTACTAGTCATAATATTTCGAATGAATCAATTTGTGAAACTTTCTCGAACACGGACATCGGCAAATGAAAATAAATAATAAAGATTTATTTAAATTCTGGTTGAAAACACCTGCATATCATCTCTAGTTTATGTTAAATTAGATGCAGTTAGTATACCTATGCAAAATAGGGGCTGTGTACTGAGTATGTAACTGTGAGTAGACGCCTAAACTATGATTAGTTAGCGAGTGAGAAAAGTGTTTACACATTTCATAATCCACCGCAACAGCCTCACAAATGTCCGAATGTCGATCGTCACAGTCATTATTGCGACACTGCTGGAAGAAAGAAGAATACTCATAAAGGATTCCTCAATATCAATACGGCGAAATATTTTCAAAGAATATTAAACATGCGGTAGAAATTTTGATTCAATTTTGCGTGTTGCTTTAAACTGACAGTTGTAAAAATAATGTGTATCGCAAAGGTGTTTTATGATTTTTTTTCTACCAGTAATGTGACATAGTTGTTTTAATTTAAGAAACATTGTGTTTATCTTCGGACAGCGAAAATGGAAAAGTAAAAGTGTTTTTTTTTTGTGAGTGTGATCCGATTATAAGGGAAAAAAATCGGCTACTAAAATATATTTTTTAAATATATAATACAAAAGGGTAAGTGGTCAACGATTATTTATGTTGCATTACTATATTACACTATTCTTACATTGACAATTAAAATACAAAATAAGGTAAACAATAACTTTTCAACAAAACTTAAATATTGAAAGATTTTTTGATACCATGAGATTTAGTTCGTGTTTTAAAGTACTAGAAAATATATGTTTTTTTAATTGACATTTTATTTAAAATGAATCAAGTATCTTAAAACATTACATAAATTATTGATAAGCATCCTAGTATGTTAATATTTTAAATTTATGGTTTTAATAATAATTAAATTTACAAAAGTATCTATTTCTTTAAAATATTTTCAAAAATAAAAATGTAGCAAATATTTCGTTCTTTTTGTACTGTGCTAATTTTTCCGCTAGTAAGACGAGGGCGACACTTGCCTTTGTCAACAACTGTCAAAAATTTGTTTTTGTTGTCTTGTTTATAATTGTGTGATTTTTTTTCAGAACAAAATTTTTACTATGAAGATGCGATTAAGAAGTTCCACTGCTTGTCTTTTAATGGCGATATGCAGTTTACTGATATTGATGAATGACATCGAAGCTGCTCCTCAAAAAAGTCCTGCAACAGAATCTCCGTTTCCAGTCGCAACTGTTATCCCTTGGGTAAAAAAACCGGTCACTAGGTAAACTATCAATTATTATAAGTCATATTTTTACGTGATTTATCTATCTGTAACATAGCACACACAAATGCGCAAAAAGAGATTGAGAGCGTGAGTGTTGTGCAAATTTTAAATGCACATGAAACACTCTGCCGCCTGTGTGGTCGAGTGGTCAACGTCGTTGGCTACCTCTACGGAGGTCACGGGTTCGAATCCCAGTACGGGCAGTTTTATAAATTGATTTTTCAATCGATTTATGAATTTCTGTTCAAAGGTATGGATGTATGTGATGTCTTGAATTCCCCCCTCCCACCAATCCTATCA
The DNA here is from genome assembly GCA_031772345.1 of Himalopsyche anomala. Taxonomy (NCBI): domain Eukaryota; kingdom Metazoa; phylum Arthropoda; class Insecta; order Trichoptera; family Rhyacophilidae; genus Himalopsyche; species Himalopsyche anomala. The sequence continues at coordinate 29,846,219 of CM062821.1, forward strand.
TATGAATGAAGCGTATCGAGAGCGATTAGTTAACCACTAGTCCTGTTCTAGCCTTTTCCTTCTATTCCTACTCTCTTTGAAAAAAGAGAGGTTGAGCAACTGAGTAACAAGCAGTTCTCGTAGAAACACTTCTGTTGAGATAAACTCCATTAGGAGTCCATATGCTCCACATTGGGAGCGGACATGGTAAAAAAAACAGTACATAATAGATAATAAAATAAATTACATACATTGTTTTTTTTAGAATTGTTAGAATTTGTTTTTAAATTGTTTTTAGAATAGAGAACAAAAATATTATTCATGAAGAATAATGAACGTCAACGAATGAACCAGCCTTTTATATTGATTATACAACGTTTCTAAATACATATGTTAATTTTTTTAAAATCATTGTTTTACAGTAGTAGTAGTTTTACTTAGCGGTGGGCTGCCAATACGTTACCAAGGGGCTCGCTTAATCTCAAAGTAATTTTCGATGTTCTGGGGAAGAAGTGAATATTTGTATCACTCTTATGCAATTATATTAAATACTTAAATAAGCAATTGATTGCTTATTTAATACACTTATAACATGTAACAATATGCATTTTACCGTAAACTTATCAATCTAAATGACTAAAAATGAACTACTGTGTATACTGAAGCTGTCGTTGATAACATATAAGTCAGAAATTGCAGTTATACACTACACACACTATACACACAATACACTAATTTGATCTGAGAATATTGCTTTCTCTTAAATTAACAAGGGGCTCGCCGGCCTCAGTCAAATTTAACAAGGGGGCTCGCGCGAGCCCCTCTTAGCCCCCTCCAGTCCACCCCTGGTTTTACCTAGTTATACAGTAGTAGTAATATAAGTAATAAATATTTAAAAAAAATGAAATAACAACACAAGTTGCTCAATCGATAAAGTATTTATTGAGTTATATACAATAACAAATAATACGTCATAGATTTTTTACATAAAGATATGTATTGTATGAACAAATTATAAATTACAAGTTTAAGATTGCGTTAAAAAATGCCTTAACATTTTTTAGTCTTAACTAAGAAATATAATCACTAAAAAATCATTTAACGGAAACTCTTAGTCATAAAGTTTATTAAAAATTGAAAATTATATTCATACGTTTTTACTTTAGGTAGTAGAATGTTGAATGAAACGTCATAAATAAATTAAGTACTATTTTGGAAAAATGTTCAAATACCGAATGTCATATATCAAAATCTATTAATTAAATTTTCATTAAAACATATTTTATTTACTAAATCTTTTTATTAAAAAATAGTCATTCAATTTTTAAGGGGTTAGTCTTCACGCAACTCAACCTGCCAATTCAAAGAGGATTCGTCGTTAGGCATGGAAGATTATTTGGCGTCCTAGGTAACGGTTATTGGCGCGCCCCCTTTTAACAAATCGTATTGTTTTTCCAAATAATGAAAAAAACAATTAGAGATCTTAAGAAATATTTTTTTATTTACCCATGCCCGCTTCCAATGTGGAGCATATGGCCTCCTAATGGAGGTACCTCAATAGAAGTGTTTCTACGAGAACTGTTACTCAGTCGCTCAACACCTCATTTTCGAATCATTTAGAATACGAAACATAATTATAAGAGTATATAAAAATAGTTTGAATACTCCATTTATGCGCCCTTTAATGGTTTGCGCCCTAGCCGGTTGCCTATTTCACCTGTATTGCGGTGCCGGCCCTGCATGCGCTATACGCTTAGTTTACGACAAGCACCATGCAAGTATTTAAATCATGACTTTTCATACTGGTTGTAAAAATCAAAATTTGTATATTTGAAATTTTGAATTGTTAATATTCGGTGCCATTTTTGATAGATTTCAGTAAAATATTCTTGAATTAAATTTTGTATCATTGTCGTGTATTTATTACTTATTTAGTTAAATTATTATTTTTCATATTATTTACACATAATAATATCATCAATGTGTGTGTCTTCATGTTCTTAAATATTTGGATATTTATTATTTCAGATATGCAGACAGTTACGAAGACTACGAGGAAGAATCGTCGCATGGATCAACGTCGTTAAAGTCTCCATCTTTCACCCCGCCCCAGCTTATTCTAACGCTGATGAGAACTGTTGTTGATGTGCTGAAAGGAATGAATGAGAAAAGACTCCAAACTAATACGACCAAAAGAAAAGTGTCTGAGACAGCGAAAATTGACGTGAGCCACAGCAATATAACTATTGTTGATAAAACGAGTATCGACAAATCGAGTAATTCAAGTGCTAGTGCTGGATCAAGAGGAATGGACCACGAAGTTAGCTACGACGATATTATTCACGATGATCACCATCATTATCACCCAGAGCCTGCGCCTGTGGTTGTCACAACGCAGGCTCCTAAGGAAATGGTTAAGCAGTCGCGTTATTCGGATCCCTGGTCAGGGTACTATGATTTTATCATAACTGAAGGGTCTTTCAAGTTCTGGAGCTTTTTTCAAGTAAGTTGTATATAATTAATCATTTCAGTCGATCAGAAAAAGTTTTTAGTCATTTGTGGTTCGAGTTTCATCAAAATTTTAATATGTACATACTAAATTATTATACAACTACATGAAGTTACATTCGTTTGCCATTTGACGTGTTTTTATAATCTGATATTGTATCCAAAGATGGTGTGTTATTATAGATTATAGATGTATAGTGGTAGATATTATAGAAAAAAATCGTACAATAAATTCGTTAACAAAATATGTATTGTTTTATCCATGCTCACTTCTAATGTGGAGCACATGGTCTCCTAATGGAGGTATCTGTACGGAAGTTTTTCTATGAGAACTGTCTGTTACTCAGTCGCTCAACCTCTTCTTTTCGATTAGAATAGTAGGCATAGCAAGATAAGGCTAGCACAGGACTAGTGGTTAGCCTACGCCTAGTTAATAAAGGATCGGAAGGGTGGGAGGGTATTTTCAAACATAAAAAACACCCATGCCTTCAAACAAAAATCGATAAATCGACCGAAAAATGGTGACCGTACTAGAAGTCGAATCCGTGAGATCAAGCACGGAAGCCAACAACGCTTACCACTGCGTCGTAGAGCTGACAATATTTATAACTTGATTTCGTTTTAAAGTCTATCTACACTAGTTTCTCGTTTTCTTTCGGTAAACAAAGTTAATTTATTCCGTATTATTCGAAGCATTTTTTTTTATTGTATTACAGAAATTTTAGATCGATAAATGTGGAAATTTTAACAATTAATTATGTACTCATTATTTAGAGATTTATAATAAAAATGAATGTATCAACATGACTGCCGTCTGATATCCCGCAAAAACATTTCACTATGGTAACATTCGAGTAATTGTCGGTTTTTGAACATGATACTAGTTTATATTTTGCATTTGATGTACAGTTGGGACTCAATTGTTGATTTTAGTTTCAAGCAAATTTGATTAAAAATGTATGTTTGTTTAGGTTAAATATTAAGGTTAAAAGCTTTCAGTTAGACCCAGAGTAATTTTTAATATTTAATGGAATAGTTGGCTGTTATTTCCGTGACTATCGATCAATGAAAAGATAACGGTGTCTGAATATCGTATCCACTCTAGAAAATTATTTTATATGTAACGAACGATACCTGCCTATTGGATGCCGTAACCGCGGAACTGTTTGCGAATCGTGATTCTTCAATTGAGGTCTATTTTCTTTTTACACGGTGACCAACTCAGGTGATAAGTGAACTTTCAGAGTAATTCGTAACAAATAAAAACATACTATCATATTATTACTATATTCATTATAACAAAAACAGTTACCGAAACAAATTAGCGTTGAACTGTCATTTTTGATAGGAATCCCAAACAACGGAAAGTATCAATTGTTTTAGAGTTTATACATTAATGCAGTCAAAATTATTGAAACTTCAACACGTCAAAGTCTTGGATCTGTTTGTTATATTTGAACTATAAATAATGTCGCCTGTGTGGTCGAGTGGTCAACATCGTTGGCTACCGCTACGGAGGGCACGGGTTCGAATCCCGGTACGGGCAGTTTTATAAATTGATTTTTCAATCGATTTATGAATTTCTGTTCAAAGGCATGGATGTATGTGATGTCTTGAATTCCCCCCTCCCACCCATTCTATCCTATGAACGGGGCGTATGGAGAGCGATTAGCTAACCACTAGTCCTGTCTTTGCCCTTTCCTTCTATTCCTACTCTCTTTGGAAAATGAGAGGTTGAGCAACTGAGTAACAAGCAGTTCTCGTAGAAACATTTCTGTTGAGATAAACTCCATTAGGAGTCCATATGCTCCATATTGGGAGCGGACATGGAAAAAAAAAATAATAATAAAGAAATACATGTTCCAAATTACTACCAGGTATACTTGTCTAGGCAAGTCAAAGTAAATTGTCATGTTCACTGAATACCCATAATCAGTATTTGTAACGGGAATTTATTTATACTTTTCTCCATTTAAAGACCTTAGCTGACATTATCATTAGTATTATAATATTTTGATAGATTATACGCGGACAGGAAATTTAAATCTTTATAAATGTAAATATAGAAAACAACTAAATACTTTGATCGATAATAAAAAAAATCCTTTCATAGAAATGTTGTATTAATGCATTTTCAACATTAAACATTTACTTCTGAACTAAAGTTTTGAAAATCAACCGAACGAAAGAAGTTTGAACAGGTAGAATAATATTATACTTATCTCTTCTAAGCTTGTACGTAATTAAATAAAAAATCGTTTATTGTTATATATAGATTGCGCAAAGCCAAAATAGCATTCAAATATGTTTTATAGCACGTGTAGAATTTTATATTAACTTTAAATGCCTTGTCCCTATATTGTATTGGAGTTTTACCAAATAAATGCTAATTAAATCATTGCGTTAAGTATACATATATAAAGAATAGTTTTACTAGAATCAAAGTATGGTTTATCAAAAATCATAGTCTTGAATTGTTTCTTCTTCACATTATTGATAGTTGAACAGGCAATGTATTCAGTTTAAACGTTTATTTGTAAATTTAGATTATAAACAGAGCTTAAATTGTATATTTCAACAATGATATTTTTGAAATATTTTAATTGTAAGAAAACTCAAAAATGTATTTTCATTTTTATCGCACCGAAAATTTTCTTGAACTTGTTCACGTAATTGAAACCAAGGCAAAAGATTATTAAAATATTTTTGATAGCTGGTATGTCGACGACTTGTAAAAAATAAATTGATATTACGTGTAGTTTTCTTATTTCGCAAATGTTAATCGTGCTTTTACATCAAGGCAAAATGTTGTTGTCAAAATTGTTGTTTGTATTTGAGAAATGTGATTGTATTATATTTAAAAACGCGTATTATTTTCTCGTTGTTGTCGCTTGACCTTGTGGCCCTTTTGTTGTTAACAATGTGTATTTAATATTTGAACGTCAACGCTTTCTAAGTATATTTCAACGTCGTAGAAAATGCATGACATAAACGAGTGGGTAACTACGAAACCTAAATCACTCTTAAAATTTGTTCTATATTTTGTTTATATCCAAACATAGCTATTTGTATTTTATAATGAGTGTAACATTATAAAATACAAACATATATTCAAAAATGAAGTTTCAAAAAGTTGTATAATAAAAACCACACTTTCCCTTAAAGTTTATTTACTATAACCCAATCAATAAATAGTTTGTACATAAAATGTTAATCTAAACTATTATAGATACCATCTCTACAAAATTTAACTAAATTATGAGATAATCAGTGATGAGATTTGTTACTGCAAAATGAGATGAAGACTTTTTAGTATACATTCATTTTTTATTACTATAATAATATGTTTCCAGGAAACGGTTAAAATAAATAGACCTAAACGAAGCATACGTACTTCCAAAAGCTCCCAAATATTTTTTAATTATTATGAATCTACAATAAAACAAATTATTTTGAACTTTTTTAAATTATAATTTTTATTTCTTGTGCATCGTGGTTGCTGAAGACCAGTCATCAGTCAATAAGAGGCATAAGGTATTTAAATTATCGTAGAAGATGACAGATTTCCAGTTTTGAGCATGTATTGTTGTATTGAATTTAGATTTATGACAAACATATTGGAGAGATTTCAAGTCCATCCCTTGAATCCAAAACCAATATTTTGAAAAGTGAACTTTTGGTTGATTCGTTGCTTCACGAATAAGTCTTGTTTAAATACCATGTAGCTAAAACAGGTACAAATGTTTAGATGCATTTTTTAAAAATAAGCATGAACCATTTTATGAATTAAATCAGATCGCTTTTGGACGTGATTTGATTCATAGTCGTTATTATGAAATCTTCATAATTTCAAGGTAAATAACCTCATTTAAAAGTTTAGTATGAAATGTTGGACGCATAAAAGCAATCTATATAACGCCGAGATTCTTTAAACACCATCAGTACTTAAAATGTGGTGCTAAAATTATTTTCTTTCAATAAAAATTTTAATTATTAAAATTATCGTCAGTAAATTTATTGTATTATTATGCCACCTGTGTGGTCGACTGGTCAACATCGTTGGCTTCAGTTACGGAGGGCACGGGTTCAAATCCCGGTACGGACAGTTTTGTAAATTATTTTTTAATCCAATTATGAATTTGTGTTCGAAGGCATGGATGTATGTGATGTCTTGAATTCCCCCCTCCCACCCATCATATCCTATAAACGGGCGTATCGCGAGCGATAAGCTTTTACCACTAGTCCTGTCCTAGCCCTATCCTTCTATGCCTAATCTCTTTGAAAAAAGAGAGGTTGAGCAACTGAGTAACAATCAGTTCTCATAGAAACACTTCTGTTGAAATAAACTCCATTAGAAGTCCATATGCTCCACATTGGGAGCGGACACGATAAAAATAAATAAGTATACATTTAGGAAAGTATAACTTTTCAGTAAAAGTTGTACAAACCAAAATTTTTTTTTTTTTGAAATTCTTAAAAATAACATTTCAAAATCGAAAATTTAATGATCAACTAAAAATGTATACCATATTATTATGTAAATAAAAAGTATTATTTCACTTTGTAGGTTTATCAAAAATAGCCGCTTGATATATTTCCTACCTACTTGGAAACATTGATGATTAAATTTGTTTGAAGATTTTTGAATTTGTATTTATTATCCCTTAAACTTAAAATGCAATAATAGTATTATGTACTGTGAAAGATTATATATCAAAATATGTATCATTTTTCAATTAAATCAAAAAATAATGAAATAAATTTCTTGTAATCGATTTGAATTAAATAATCGTAACTTCGCTCATTAACAGGATTTTGTATTATAAGTAGCGGTAGATTACATGATCGGAAAAGATATCTTTTACTCGAGTCGTCTAAGGTTCAAAGGTGTTACGAAGGCTTTGCCAAGTGGCGATCGGTGCACGGTGAATCGTAGACTGCAGCCTGTACATGGATGTGCCTTGATAGGAGGAGATAACGCGCCGACCGTCTCCTGCGTCGGGGAACGACAATAATCGTAAAATTTTACGATTTTCCGCCGTACTGCTCCACGGCTCTGGCGCTAATGTTTATGCCTTTACGTGAGTTTTCACAACCAGCCCTTTGGCGGGGGGACGAACTGTTCATTGGCATCTCGTAAACATATTTATTTTATGATTAACGTTTTTTTGTTGAAGTTTATCTACGAAAACTGCTTGTTACTCAGTCGCTTAACCTCTCTTTTTTTAAGATTGGATAAGAGATAGAAGGATAAGGATAATACAGAAGTAGTAGTTAACTTATCGCTCTTGCTTTGCCTAGTTGTTGAAGGTTCGGAAATGGTGGAGGGAAAATACAAACACCCATGCTTTCGAACAGAAATCGATAAATTATTCAAAAACATGCTGTTCGTACTGGGACTCGAATCCGTGAGGTCTGGCACGGAAGTCCACAAAGCTAACCGCTGCGCCATAAGACCCGACATGGAACTGTAGCCAACGCCAATCCATTTGAGTGACAATTTGCGAGAGACAATTTTGGTGGTCCACGGAGATTTTGCAAAATTTTATTGAAACCAAGAGCTTACACATGCCGAAAAAAATCACACTAATTTGATTATTATTATTATGCAAGCGTTATTACTACACAAAATATTTACTTATTTTTTATAATTATATAATATATACTAAAGTTTTTACAACGCCTTAAAACAAAAACATTCTTGTGAACCGTGATGTCTGAAAGGTTGGTGGTCAATGTAGCAGGATGTAAACAGCACATGAAACATACTACAGTAAATTGATTAGGATTCCTTAAAAAATTGAACCACTTAAAATTATTAATAATATTGAAATTTAATAATAAATAAAACTTTAAATTGCATAATTTGATGATTAGAACGTGTTCAAATATGTTTTCGACGATTTTTTTGTATTTTATTTATATTTACATACAGTAAAAATACCTCAGAGCCCATTCAGTTTCAATCTTGAGAAAATAGAGATTTAAATTATTTGAATATATTTTAAAATCTATTAAATGTTAGGGTATGTATGTATTTTAATAATAAAAATGAAGAAAAGTAAATTGATCTCTGAAAAAAAGTTTTACGATATTTTTCCACTTTACTGTGGCGCATTATTTATGAAGTGAAGGTATGGAGTAGATGAATTTTTGTTATATATGTAAATTAATAACAAAATAATTGTAGGGTACGCCCTTTTATGTAATATGCATTTTAGCAATGAAATGGGTCGTTATCGATTATCATCTTAGAACTGGAAAAGTTTTCATAATTTTTAAATATTAACCAGTGCCTGCACACAGTGAGATTCAAAAACTAAAATTAATATTCTATAGAAGACCTATAACCTATATGAATAATTTTTTAAAGATATGCATCGGTTTATTTTCACCGAAATTTTCAACTGACCCTCATGATTAAGGATACCGGTTCTGATATTTAATAAGTAATGTAGATTTCGAAAAAAAGGACATATTTTATAATACAATGCTTTACTACCAAAAATTGACGGAAAACAACTTGAAATTGATTAATTTTGTTATTTTGGTTGCTATGACTTCGACAATGCGTTGTTATTCCTACCACCTGAGATAATTTTTGAACAAATTAATAAAACTGTCAGTCTGTATTTGATAATTTCATGCAAGCCGCTTGTCGATGTCAAATTAAATTATTTCGAAAGTGTGCAGCTGTATGCAACACACATTCATGTCTTGTGATTCCATTGGAAGCAGTAGCGGGTAGGGCTACCAATCTCGGTATTCTGATTACTTTGGCTATTTCATAAGCTTAGAATCGTTTGAATACCGTTCCCGGGAATTTGGCATTAAACATGTAACATACCAAATTTTAATATTATTACTTACCAACAGTATAATTAGTTTGTTTGAGTACACATTTTTGTATAACATATAAATAATAAATAAATCAGTTGTGGTCTTACTCCCCTCTCAGTCGCATTTGATATGTAACAGTCGTAGACAGGAGCTGATAATTTTGTAGTCTTCTTTTTCATAGTTTATACAAAATTCAGTTGTTATCAATTATTTTCGAGGGCGGGGTCCGTTGTATCTCGCCAGTTTAGCTTCTGTTACCAAATTGACGATTTTTATTATTGTTAAGTAATTAAAACTTCCAAGAAAAAAACTTCTATTATAAAGTTGATTCTTCTGATTCGTTTACGTATATTTATGTTTTTTTCTCTTTGTTTTCTGATTCTTGTAAAATAAAAAAAGACATTAAAACTGCAGTAAATGATAAATTCTCAATCGGATGCTCTAGTACTGGACAACTTGTATTTTCAAGATTGTAAATTTGTTATAACTAAGGTATTTTAAAATACTTTTTTTTTTATTTTTTCAGCTTTTCACTGCCGGAGTCTTGTTATACTCAGCTCTTGCTGCAGTTTACTATGCAAAATTCAATCCAATTCAACCGGACTACGATACTACCTACGACGATTACTTCTTCGGAAGGTCTTTGGAAGGAGACGCACCACAGGCTGACTCCACTTCTGCTACACCTGCCCCAGGATGGCTCAGTAGTATAACAGGATCGGCGTTTCAACGGATCATGGATACTGTTTCGTCTCTCGAGGACAAATATTCAACCAAACAGTGACCGAATGAATAGCTTGTCACAGCATTTATAAAATATATTTGCTAGTAAGCTAATTAAAGTTAAATATATTTATCTATTTATTGTAATGTTGTATGCATATACGTAATAGGCGTGTTATATATGACTCATAAATAACCAACAATAATTGGTCAAGCAGGCCAAATGTGGTCATCTAACACAACTTTATTGCCGTGGCTAAAAAAGTTACTCTAACTCGTAATGACTTTAAAAAAATGTTATGGCTCATCACATTGTGATTATAAAATAAATCTTTTTTTAAGCACACCATCTTCACAATTAATAACAAAGCTTAGTAAATCGAATTTATCTGCGATTGCAAATTGTTTCTGACATGTGAAGATTCCGCTTTTCCTCAAGGCATAAAAGACAATGCGTCAGATTAATAAATGATATATGTGTCGATTCTAATTTCTTCATGGAGAATTTTGATTTGTCATTTAAGATAGGAAGATTACTATTGCTTCAAAACACTGATGTCCTTAATATTTTTATGATAATTCAATTAAATTCACATTTTGATTTTGTTACTTTGCATTTCAGTTACAAAAAAGTCTTTCATTTTATCTTATATCGGTATTTTGATCCCTTGTTATTGTATGCAAACAACTTTTACACGAAGCGTGAAAAAATACGTAATTTAAGGCAACTCCGAATTTGTTTCGTAGAGAATTTTAATATGCCGGTTGAATTGTTGCTTAAAATAGTATTTGATATTTTTTGTATAGTGTACACAGAATAAGGTTTGATTTGATGTATCGATACATGGACTTAATAACGTTACTTTGAGTTCTTAAACTTTAGTTATGGATCATACTGATTTTTTTATCATTAAGTTGTTAGTTTGAGAAAAGCTTTGTTATAGAGTAAAACAGTACATTTCACAAGCACAAAAATGGTATTTTTTTGAGTTAATATAACTATAATATTATGCAGTGCAAGGTTTATTAGTGTGTTGTAATATTCAGATGAGAGATTTAATTTAGTTGATACGGAAGGCTAAGCAATGTAATAGCCTTATGCATTGTACAATAAAATACAAATTTAAACTTTGCTTTATGGCAAGGTGAGTGAGTGACAGCTTCTTATGTCCTCAGATTGGTTTTAAATAAATACCGTGTTTAAACTTGTTCATAAATAGCTTCTCATTATTTGAGTTCCTCAAAATTGCAATCAATTGCAGTTTTGAGAAATCAAACAAATGGTTTCATGACCTAATTTTTTGATTTTATTAATATTCATTGGATTGGGTCTAACAATGATTGACAAATATTGTCGATAGCTATTCCGGCATTGCCCCGTCGTCAGATATATGATTAAACGGACAGTTGCTTGTTTTTATACATTTTTTTAAACCTATACAAGATATGTATTTTAGTAAATCGTTTTAACTTACATATATTTCACATTTGTTTCAATTGCTATAGTTATGTGGATGTTCATAGTGATTTTATAATAATTAAACGAAGGCTTGAGAATATCATGATACTTAAATGGATATTGCAAATATTTAACAATGCAACTAGTATTTCCGACTTTTACTTTTTAAGCCCAAGTAAGTAAATCTCAATTCATAAATCAGTCGAGTGTTTAAGTTGTCGCTTAATATTCATTATTTTTATATTAATTAAAAAATACTGTGTCTTAGTCGTCAAATTTAGATAAGAAACCATTCATGTAATATATCATAAAAATACATTTTTACAGTAAGTCTAAATTCAGTGCGAAACAAATTAAGTATTTTTTAATATCTTTTAACATGAAACAATCATGATAAAAATAAACTTCTGCCCACCAGATATATCTTATTCTTATTAAGACGCAAAAGTTTTTATATTGATCCCTAGTAAAGTCTTAACTCTTAAGCTATAATGTATTATGCAAACTCAATTGCTTGAATGCATGTTATGTATGTTTGAAAAGGCTTTTCCTTTACGCTAATATTCTATGCAATTATTGGTTATACAAGTAGAAAAGCCTTTTTGAACGTATTCATATATATTTTTATTACTATTAAAATATATTAAAAACTGTTTTAATATATATGTATCATATTGTTGGTTAAGATATATAATACGACATTTCAAGTTAATAATTTTAAGAGGTAAGCAATGTGTACCTTTACTATTTATTTTGTATGTAAATGAATATGAAAAGTTAAAAATAAATTTATTTTGAAAATGGTTTTTTTTTATTTCCTTAATTAATGATCAATATCTGTGTGGGTGTAGCGGTCTACAACGACACATATAACTAAGCCAAATTATTAAATGACTTATTTACAAACATTCGTATAATTGATAATATCTAGCTTAATTTTTTTTTGAAAAAAATAAATAGGAAATGGCGTGATTAAGCAGCGATCTCCTATTTTTTCAATAAAAATTCGCATTTCAACCAAAACTCACTTTTTTTGAAAACTTTTGTAATCGTTTTTTTTAATCATTATTAAAGATTTTTTTATTGAAATATAATAATAAAGAACGATTTACTCAATTGAAATGTTTTAAAATCCTATTAACCACTTGAATACCAAGCGGACACAGGTGTCCGGAACATATGCAAGCTAACACGGATGTTCAAGACATTTAAAAAATCAAATACTTGGTATTCAAATAGAATATAAGCAAAAGTTTGATGAATATGCGTAGTGATATCTATACTGAGTCAATATAGGTTTTTAAAATATCGAATTCGAGTGTATATTAGGCAAAATTATTTTTCTCAAAAACACGCAGTATATCTGGGACATATTAATGATTTATTTGCGCGGTATTCAAACGGTTAACTTATATTCTATCAATTACACGAAAGTTTGTGATGAAGTTACCTAATAATTTGTCTTAATTATAGGTGTCGCTGTAAACTACTACACTCACTCTAAATAATATTATGATTTCCTCTTGTATTACAGTTTTGTTTCGTAATAACAGCATCATTCAAGAGCTGACTCGAAGAATTGTAATAGATTTGTTATATATATATGTTATGTTTGTTATATAGATATGTTATATATTTGTTATGTTATATAAGCTATTTAATTTACATGAAATATAAAACTTTTTTATACATTGCATTTACTCAATACTTCTGAATATTTAATGATGAATGAAATATATAAAAAAAATAGTTGTTCCATTAAATCTTTAATACTCGTCGATTTTACTTTTATTTAGCTTACTGGTATCATTACTTAATTGAAATAAAACAATGTTTTTATATAATTTTATATTGAATCACTCATGTCTGACTAATTTGTCAAATGGTATTATATGCCACTTAACTATTGTGTGTATACTTGGAAAATTTGAATATATTATTACGTGTTCAGAAAAACTCGGCGTGCGACCGTAAAAACTATATTTGAGGTGGAACAAAAAATACTTAACCTCGAAGAAGTCGTATCACAAAAAAAGAAGATAACTTCATTTCGACACAATGGAAACGTATGTCATTTGGAGCTAGTAGATAAATTATGTTTTGGAACGAACTTGAGCGCAATTTGCCTCTTTCTGGACTGTTTTTGTGATGTTGAAATCGAATTGGTTTTGTCATTTTTTTTCATATAATAATTGCATTCGCTGCCGTGCATAAATCAAAGATGTCTCCTATCTTATTCCACGACACAACTTGACCCTACTTGCCTTTGATATTTTTTTGATATTCCATGGTCGCTCGTAAATAGCATATAGACCCTTAGCCTTTTAACTGCCGTAGATAATTAATAGTAATTACCTAGCACGTCGGCTATAATTTGAAACTATTAATTTAATTAGTTGTTGACGAGATAAGTCGTCTCTGGGGTATTGAGCACGAAAAACTTTTCAATCTCGTCTGTGGCAGCCATCGAATTAATGGAAAATTGAAGTGTGAGCTTTTAACATTTTTTTCTGTTGATTACACAATTTGATGTAATTATGAGATCTGGTATCGCTTAACGCGAGCATTGTCAACTGATCATTGGTCATAAATAAACTGATTCGTATTACACTTTTAAAAATATTAAGGAAAACAAAATTTTACATTTTTTAATAAACCGAAGAAAAAAATGCAAATAGGGATAAAACGCAGATTAGAAGATTTTTTTAAATATTAATTTAAAAAACACCAAATAAATTTACTTCATATATCTGTGTTGTTTATATAAAACCTTGGTCGTATATGTCATTAAAACTAGAAAATAAATTAATGCTTAAAAGACCTTCAATCATTTTAGTAAAATTTTGAATATTTTAAACGCAAATTGTGAGAAAAAAAACCTAAAAGCGGATATAAAATGTACTTAACTGCATAGGGACTGCAGGAATTGCACTAAAATAGTTTAATCGGTGTTTCTGTGCTATGTTTCTCTACCAAAAGTTGACAGTAATGTTTTAAAAAAACTGAATTTGTATTCAAGAGATGTTTTTTATTCAGTTAATCAATGTTTGATATCGGAAGGAGTAAGAATATAATGATGGGGCGAGGAAATGACTTATGGTAAGCTTATCGATCTCTCTACATTTCGTTTTTTGGATGAAGTGTAAACAAAACAAATATTCATACATTTAGCCACAAATTTATAAATCGTTTATTTAAAGATTAGAACCGGTGATCTTGCAATCGAAATAAAAAGACCTTAAAGCATTGATCACCTGGCAACAAGATGAAACATGGGTGTATTATTTTTTTAATTGATTTATAATTTTGTATTAAAAATTAACAGTGTATATGTCTTATTCTTATCGTGATTATAATAACAATACATAGAGAGTTTTACAATATACATACAATACAGTTTTCGGTAAAAAAAAAAACCACCTCCATGCTCATGATGCAATCGTAAATAGTTGAGCCATTAAGTCAGTTAATATTTCTCTTAATATTGTCAATAAGTATTTATCATTTTAAGTATTCTAGCATATATACATTTTTAAAATTATTTTTTAGCTTCTAACTTAGGTTTAAATACTGTCGATAAACAGTGAAACTGAGATGCCATCATGGCAGGAAACGTGATTTTTTAGGATGGCATGTTACGGATTAAAGTGTAAATCAGGAGTACATATGCGTCACACTAGAGACGAACATGGTAGAAAAAAACATATTTTAACTAAATATATTTAAATATTGATTAATTTTTTTAATTACTCTGCATTGATGAGTCATCTCGGACGAGCTGATATAATATATAGCATTGTTAGATTTAATGATAATGCATATATAGCTTTCAATTTGAATTTAATTATGACAATGGCACAGCTAGCGTATTTAATATTTATAATAGTTATCTCAGTATCACACATGTGCTGGAAGAGCAAAGATGGTTCCCCGCTGGGTTCGTAAATTTTGCCCACTAAACAGTACAATCATTCACTCGCTAACTGGATAATCAAACCTCGTTCCTAAGCCCCACAACACTTACATCTGCTATTTACTTATTGAGAATCGGTTCGAGAGCATACATCATAGAATATACACGAGGAACTTTTTTTTAACTTCAAAATGAAAACAAAATACTTTATGAAAAAAAAAGAAAATAATATACGGATGATTTTTTGACTTAAAGTCTCACTGTATAAAGAATAAAACTACACGGGCTAACTCATCACCGAAATAATCACGTGCAAACACCATAAAGGCTTTTATTGAAAATAAAATATTTGAAAATAAACAAAACTATCGATGACCTATGCTTCTTTTATAATTTACCACTCTCTTATTTCTTAAAAAGTACGCTGTTCTTTGAAACCGTTACGATCGCAGGTTTGTTGCAGTTGAAACAGTTTCATAAACAATCATATGAGCTCTTGATAACTGAAGTGAACCATGTGGTATTTTAGGAAGATATAATATAGATGATTTTTAATATTCTACTTGCCTTAAAGGTATCGTAAAAGTGAAGTGAACTCAATACATATACACCTAAATAGTGTTATTTTCCTAGAATAAAAATATTCTTCTTTTAAGTTAAATTACCATTTTACTACAAGGCTCGCTTAATTTTTTTCATATATCATACATTTCATATGAATTATAGAAGGACTATTGATCTTCAGTACAAAAATATGAATAGTTTAAACGCATTTTCAGTCTTACAAATAGATAATTCACAAAGGAAGAAAATTTATTTGCTTAGTAAATTAGGCTAAGCTACGGGTAATATTAACTGCTTAATTATGTAAATTGAAGAGACATTTGAGACCTGAAGAAAGTATTAATGATTATAAGTGTAAACGCTATAGAGACCATTGATCAAATTCAGAACATGACTAACTAATCTTGAGATGTCTCATACATGAATAAGTAAGGAAATAAAAAACTGAATAATTAACCCATCTAGAGAAATTAAAAAAAACACCGTTAATTTTTTACCGATAATTAAAAGCATCAATATGTATTTTAAAAATGTTGAATTCCAAACGTTAGTAAAAGTTTTTGCAATGTAATGAAAAGTGGAATAAGCCAATTTGCTGATAAAACCGCAACTTAATGAACTATTACTAAATCTAAACATTTATTAGGTAAGAATTTTCTTGTCCTGGTCCGTTTTTAGATTCATCGCGAGCGCCAAAAAATTATAAGAACAACAGAGTGGCGGTGGCGATTTTTTATCTTCAAAAACGGCCGAGATACAAAGACTTTTGTGAGAATAATTGCCGCTTTTCCTCAGAAAATACTGACCAATTAAATGGAATTCAATGAATGTCATGCAAATTTTGAATTATTATTTTATTTTGATGCAGATTGTAGGCTTATTTAATCTTCGTTCTAATGAACCAGTTTCCATAAAAAAACGTTGCGTTGTATGGTTCTGGATATGGGTATCTCATAACTTAGAATAAAAACCGGTACCAACAAATGATTAAATAGGATTGTTAAGTGTAAGTAGAGATTACTATTTATAATATTCATGCTTAACGCTTTAAGCCTGAGAAGATAACAATATTATTCTGCATTTTAATACTAACCAGTAGATGAATTAAAGAATGAATATAACTCAAAAAATAAAACATTATCTGTATAAAAGTATTATTATTAAAGAATAATTTATCACTCCTTTGTATTCTTATGATTATTGTATGATTACAATTGTGTTTGAATTTATTTAAGATTTTATAAATATCAATATACTAGAAATAATATTTAATTAGGTAGTAATTAGAACTGTCAATATGTTTGGATATGGGTTATTCATGAGGCAGAAATTAATTTTAATTCAATCGATTTGACAACACTTATGACACTGGAAACATATGTAGAACCGCATTTTAACAGACTTAAAATTGCTGAAATATTTTAATATAAAAGATATGAATATTTATGGTTTTGTGCGATAAATTTAAATGAGTTACATATATTATATAAAGACATGATGAATCAGTTTGACAGTCAATCAAATTTTTAGAATATTTATAAACAAATTGCTTTACGTCTGATTGTTATCACTGATATTGATCACTGAATAGAATAAGAAAAAAATGTATGAAATCTGTAATAAGAAGTAATAAAATGTAATGTTTACCATTGAAGCTTAGTTGTGATACAAATTTTACAGGTCTTAAGTCTTACCAAGGACAATACAAAACATTGATTTTTCAATTCAATCTTGGGTTATAGATATTTGCGATTTCTTTAAGCCTCAAGAGACTGTGGAAAATTTCCAACTGTTTATTTTCAAGTGTTTTGTTTATAAATGATCGTTTTTATTAAATTATTATTATAAATACGACTTACTATTTGAATTGCTTTGATTTAATTCTGTTATGTTTTAAAAAATGTTGGTTATGACCTGGTTATCACTTTTTTTTAGTTTTTTAGGTCATTAGTAAATGCACTCAAATCGAATATGAATGATAAAAAATAATCACTGTCATTCCATTGCACTATTTTAATTGGATTTCGATGCCACATGGTAGAATCCGAATCTTTACTAGATGACTTATTTTTATCTATAAATAATTATATTTTTCGTTGAAACTGAATAATTTTCAAATAATTACTAACGCATGAAACTTATCTTTCTTTACAGTAAACTAAAAATCCACCAAAAGGAATAGCGTATTTTTAAGAATTGGGAAGTTTTACCTGTGATGTGATTGTTATTTATAATTGTACCATGACAAACTTTTGAATATAGATAGGTTAAAACTATTTGACTATATGTAGGTATCTTACATCTTAAAATGTATCGTGGCGAAAACACGAATTACTATCATAGCCGAAACGTAAAGAGGTGTCCCAGAATCAATTGCTGCAGTTGTTTGGCAAGTCATTCATCTCTATTGTATAGATTTCTTTCGGTGTTATATTATTGTAAAGCAATTTAACCAGAGAGATGTAAATTGCTTTGCGCCATATTTAAGTTTGGACGTGATTTCATTTTTTTATCGCATTAGATTCGGTGTAATTTACAAGAGAAAAAAACGGATGTTGCAAAGACATGCCTATTCTCATATATTTATTATATGTACCTCTTTTTTATTTACTACTTTCGGTTTCAGGAAAGACCATTTTAGGTCACTTGGAGACTGTACTAAAATATATAGTAAACTATTAAATGTACTCATATGGTTCTTATGTTGTAGTTTTGAGAACGGTCTTCACTTGGAGGTTCCCATACAAGACTAAAGAAAAAATGTAAATTATTTAAGCGATTCCCTTGGTAAAAACATGAATTATTTTCATTAAATATTCAAGTTGTTGAATATATTATTACTATTTTGTTACAGTTAAATATTTTTGTTTCATCTATGGTCATTATTTAAACTGGTCAAATAAAAATAAAATAACTACACTTAAGAAAGCAAGGGCGAGTGAAAGATGTATAGCAGCGACACCTATTAATAAGAAATATTGTTAATTTTTTTCAAAAAGCATTCGTGTTGTTTTAAAAACATGCCAATTGTTAAAGGCTTTCCTTATGATTCTATTCCAGTAAGTTTTAACTGTATATAATAAACAAGTAACCAGCGGCGTGCTTGAACATTGTTTTTTTCATTAAATTTTTATACTTTAGAAAATTGTGTTAAAAATTAAAAAAAACATATATTAATAACACAACTATATTTTCAATTTGTTGTCAACTTTTATTGAGCATTCATAGCTAGTTAAGTGCTTCGGAACTTAAATTAGTAGCTCATTCAGTAGCGCACTGATTCATTAGTAGCTCTTAAATGGGGAATTGATAAAGGTTAGAAAGGTTATCCTTAGCTCCCTGTAAATTTTGTACATATATCTGTTAGTGTCAAATAATAATAAGGAATATTGTAGGCAACTGGTGTGTTTTTAAAATTCTATTTTACTTGATTTTATCAATTATACGAATGTTTATAAATAGGCCACTTCTTATTAATAGATGTCGCTGTATACATTTTCACTCACCCTTTCTTTCTTAATTTTAGTAATTTTCTTTTTACTAACCAGTTTAAATTTGTCGATATTTGGCTTTATTACTTAATTCTGCGTATTTATATACATGTGATTATAATAAAAATAATTACTGAAGCATAAGGTCCCTATAATTCGAAATAAAATAAATGTGGTTTAAATAAAAAAATCGATCTTCTGATAACATTTACAGTTCCTAATATGTTTAAGTTAATAATTTACTTGCTAGATAATCGGAATCAATAAAGTGTTTCTTATATTATAAGACTTCTTAAGTTAATTTTTGGCTGCAAAGAACATAACTAATAACTTTTGTTACACGAAAACGTCAAAGCAAAAACACCTAACAAAAATGTCGTGAAAAATGAATATTAAAAAAAGACGTTCGCGAACTAACCTTTATTTAATATTCGAAACAAAATTAAAGATTCATGAAACGAATTAGGGTTAAATAATGAAACAACTATTGTAAAAGCATTTTTTTTATTTTTGACACTAAATATACATTTTCTTTCTACATACTTCAAACATATTTATTTGCATTTAGTGACTCTTTGCATGTCAACATAAAATCTGCTACATTTTTTTTACCATGTCCGCTCCCAATATGGAGTATGTGGACTCCTAATGGAGTTTATCTCAACAAAAATGTTTCTACGAGAACTGATTGTTACTCAGTTGCTCAACCTCTGTTTTTCCAAAGAGAGTAGGAATAGAAGGAAAGAGCTAGGACAGGACTAGTGGTTAGCTAATCGCTCTCGATACGCCTCGTTCATAGGATAGGATGGGTGGGAGGAGGGAATTCAAGACATCACATACATTCATGCCTTTGAACAGAAATTCATAAATCAATTGAAAAATCAATTTATAAAACTGCCAGTACTGGAATTCGAACCCGTGCCCTCCGTAGCGGTAGCCAACGATGTTGACCATTCGACCACACATGCGGCCTGTGTGGTCGAGTGGTCAACATCGTTGGCTACCGCTACGGAGGGCACGGGTTCGAACATTATTATATTTTGATAATATGTTATTTGGTCGAATATATTTTGGATAAGATTTTAAAATATGGGCAAATATAAATACCACAAATCTCTTTAGCAGGACGAGCCATTTAAAGAGGTAAACCGTTAAAAAGCCAGAAGTACGCAATTGACTTCGGCACCAATTTTTGTGCGAATAGGACGACACAACAATATTTCATCGACGCTGTCAAGTGGAATGACATCCAAAATTTTTACCTTATTTAAATGAGGTTAATCGTGGATTTTTTGTCAATTAAAAAAAAATCCACATACAATATTGTTTAATCACTGAAAATGTATGTAATCTATGGTTTCATCATACATACGTAAACCAAGCACATGTTAACTACACATTAATGTCGTCATTTATAGATTTAGTCTTCGTAGGAGACTGCAGTTAACATGTTCAACAGTTGAAAGTTATGGCCATTTTAAAGCAATATGAGTTAATTCATTGAAAAGAGTAACTATAACTAAGTGTCAGTTGACATGTATTTGCATTAACGTTTCCACAAGTTCGAGCTAGTGTTGCCGCGATAGAACTACAGTGTCATACATCAAATGGATATTACATTGTATAATATGTCACACTTAGATTACTGCACTTAAACTTGGGCTACTTACTCTGTGATCTCATTCGTAACACAATAATTATTACCACATACACTTATGCATTACATAATCTGAAATATAAGATGGCATTTCCTATTAGTGGGTATTATTATTTTTCGGTCGATTGTAGAACTAACGACAATCTTAAACGGTTCAAGTATAATAATCAGAACGCATCATTAGTGTGTTGTCATTAATATGCATTTGTTTGAAGTGGTTTAACGTATATCTCTTTTTATAGTACGTATGTAGATGTTAAAAGAGATTTAAAACCTAATTAACCAGTCTTCATCAGTAACATTAATTATCCCTTGCTTGAATTGGCCCTATCCACCTCATCGTTATGTGATTCATATTCCGGTTTTAAATAATTGAGAAGTATTTTTCAAATTCCGAGTCTTAAAATTTTACACGATTAATTATATTTAACAGGAAAGAAAAGTAATTTCTTTTGATATCAGCTAAATCTCAAATATTTAAAAAAAATACGGTTTGAATTAACTTATTATGCACAATCATTTTTTATTACCCAATCAATGTGATATATAAATTTCCTGTTTATAACGTTTAAAATAACCAGTTATAAGCAAAAAATGGCATTTCATTTGATAGACTATGGTAAAAATCCCTAACATAATTGTGGTTCCAGGCACATCCGAAAAAAGAGAAGTATTGCAAAATAATTGAAGTACTTTTGATTAATTGATTTATTAAATTCATTTTGTAATTATTTAGTGCACAGGAAATTGTTAAATTATACATTTCTAGGTTTGTGTCGTCATTTACAACAAGTAATTTTCTCTGTTTCTTAATTTTAAGAAACTCATAGTATCATATCTAGATGTAAAGATGAACCTTTAAACACGTCAACTGAATACCGTTTATAATATATTATGCTACTAGCCCATTAAAAAAACGCAGCTCAGCAAAACTTACACTTTGTAACTGTCATACGTGGGTAGCTAATTTTATTAAAATATATGCGAGATGAAATTTTAATTACACATTACGAAGTATCAAGAAATCGCAATCAATCTCTTCTCTCACCGTTTAGAAAATATAATATTTTATTAAGATATGTGTCCAGCGTTTAGATATATACATATTTATTATGAATGCCAGATCCGTAGCCGTATAGTTGGGAGTCTTGGGGTTATCTCTTACAATTTGTACGGTCAAGAGCTAGACAATTTCAATTTCCTTTTTTGAACAATATTTTATATATTTTTTAAAATTAATATTTAGAATTATATTGTGACTTTGTATTTCAATGTGAAGCAGAATTTGCTTAGTATGAAACATTACACATTTTCGCGGAATATATATTCATGTTCTGTAGAACACAGTTTGGGAAATCCTGATCTAACAACTAGTCGTGTTCATTCTATACATCTTTCATAACCCACATTCATGAGAAAGTTTTTATTTTAATTCATGTCCGCCCCAATGTAGAGCCACCTAATGAAAGTATCTGAATGTTTTTTTTTCTACGAAAACTGCTTGTTACTCAGTTGCTCAAACTTTCTTTTTTCGAAGCGAGTATGTAAAGAAATGATACGGTTAGGACAAGATTAGTGGTAAGCTAATAGCTCTCGTTACGCCCTGTTTTTTTAAATTGGAAGGGTGGGAGAGAGTTTTTAGAGATCACAAACATCCATGCCTTCAAACAAAAATCGATTGAGACTTATTAGAAAGGTTGATTGACAATAATAAAATCAAAATCATTTCTCCCACCAATGATATATGTACTTTTTTCTAATATATTCATTATGATATTTAGTTATACGGTACTTCAATGATCTAATTATATAGTATGTTTACTTACCTAACTGGACCGAAAGTCTGATGCTATAATTGATAGAGTTACTCTTGATGATATATCATGTACGAGTAATGTTGGCATAACAAGTCATATGGGCGGGAAAAGTTCGATTACACAATTATATTTCTTTCATGGCTAGTTGCACTTGCTCGATAAACTTGAAAACTGAACTGAACGTCTTCTGTCGCGTAATTCCAGCACCGCCTCGAGTTCCAGCACTGAATTAAAAACAAAACAACTTCAACTTTAATAATATACGTATCTTACATTAGATAAGTCTCAACAGTAGATTATTTTGTCATTAAAGAACAATATTTATATTAACCTTTAATGTGATATTAACTCAAGTATCGAAATAATTATTTTTTCTTACCCAAACTGAAATACAATTATAGATCATGGTTTTATGTATGAAATTTTATACTAGATAAATGCACGAGTTGTAAAAGCTTTTTATGTCATATAAAAGTGTATGTCACCACGAATTCTAGTAGTCTAACGTGTAAGGAACGTATATGATTTAAAATGAAGACGATACATTTGAGGTAGAGCTTTGAGATATAGTGTAAAAATACATTAAGTAATATTTACTTACACACTTAATTGTCAAATGGTTTGCTTAGAAAATAAGACTTTATGATTTTTTTTTTCACTAAAAAAAACATTTTAGCGTGATTATTAACATTAATAATATAATAATGTTTTTTAACTCGATGGCTGCCGCAGACGAGATATCTCGTCAATTTTTTCGTGCTCAACACGCCAGAGACGAGTTATCTCGTCAATAATTAGTAAAAAAATAATAATTGAAAATTATAGCCGGTGTGCTAGGTAAAGACGCACTTTTTTTTCTACCTTAGCCAAAAGGTTAAAATATGGAAAATAATAGATGAAAACAACTTAATAAATGTTTAATATCTCGTCACATGTATGTATTTATAAGAAAGTGTTCGACATGAAATTCTAATTTTGATTATTATGTAAGTTAACACGCCAGAGACGAGTTATTTCGTCAATAATTAGTTAAATTAATAATTTCAAATTATAGCCGGCGTGCTAGGTAAAGACGCACTTTTTTCTACGGCAGCCAAAAGGTTAAAATATGGAAAATAATAAATGAACACTGATTAATAAATGTTTAATATCTCGTCTCATGTATGCATTTATAAGAAAGTGTTCTTCATGAAATTCTAATTTTGATTATGATGTAATCTAAGAAACGAAAAAAGTGATGTGTAAAGGTTACTATAGTTGATCGAGAGAAATTCGTAACAATTTTTTTTTCATATTTTAGTGATATTATTCTGATATATAAACTTAAAGTTTAAACGTACTGTTTTTTTTTTTGTGAATACGCACCAAAAGAAAACTACATATTATAAATAAGTCATAAACTTGTACGCAATATTGAAGCTGGCGTCAGATTGCAAATTTTATGCTCAATCTTTTGTTTTATGAGTCGATGGATGTAATCATTCCATTGTTCGGTTATTGCGCTTACAGCGAAGAAGAAAGAAGGCAGAAGGCATCATTCGCGCACGGCCTGGCCTGCGCAGCGGACGTCAGTTGAAGTTGCGCGTCCTCAACCGGGGCAGACGAGACGCATCGATAGCTCGATACATCGATCGCGTTGCGTTATTAAAAATTATCAACGACGATGATTTTGCATCGGAAGTCGCGTACCAGTTATATTGGACACCCGAATGTATTATGAACGGTTCGTGCAAAGTTTTTTAATTATCATTTCAGTGCGTTTCTTGGTTTAGTGGGTAACAAAAGACAATATTTAGAAATTTATTACTTGTGTATATAGGTAAAATAAGCTGTGAAATTTAATATGTAAGAAGCTGTCTTTCCGATCCAGACATTTTTACGGCGGCGAAAGAAAATATTTAATATAGGTACATACATACTAGGCAACGATGGATGCTACAAGACAATTTATAATACGTTTTAGTTTTTATTGAAATCAAAATTTTCACTGCGGAAATCTTTTTATATTTTGAGAAACTTTAGAAATAAAGGATTTTATGAAAAACGTATTCAGTATATAATTTTAAAACCCATTTTTTTTACATATTTGACACAACTTTTTTTTATTTTTGTATTATTTATTTAACTTATTATCTTAAAATTTTTACATATCGCAAATTGTTTAAAGTAAAACCACATAAAGCCATGAAAACAGTATTTTTTATCGTTAAAATTATAGATTATTCATATAGCTCACTGTTTTGTGATCCATCGTATTTTGAAGATTGTAGAACTTTTTTAAAATTAAACCTTATTTATTTGAAAATAAGGTTACGTTTATATACGACTAAAAAGGAGTTTTATTTACTTCATTCAAGTTTTCGCCAAGTAAATATGATGTTATAAAATATCCTGCCTGATACAACAATATATATAAATATGATAAAAAAATATATTTTCACTTTGAAGGTATTAATTAATTGTCGATTCTTGGTGAGAAAACATTCTATTAAAAATATCAAACACAGTTTGATGATACTAATTACACAGATTTTTAAAATGATTTTGATAATTTTGTTAAGATTGTGGAATTCGTACAAACTAATCTAAATGTGATTTATTTAAATAAATATTCTTTATTTCTATCTAAAAAAATTGTTTTCCTAAACAGTCTATTATCAAATGAAACATTTGTTAACCATTTATCTAAATTATGAAGTCACGTGTATTGAAATCATCATCATTCATTTTTTAATACGCATAATTAATTCAGACTTATTTCTACGAATCGTATTTTTTAAAGTTGTCTGACATGGATATCATAATGATTCATTATAAAATATAAAAAAATGTGTAGGTTTTTTTAAAATAACGTTTTTTACTAGTATATTAATTCTTCTATTGTTTGTAAAACGATCAGAGATAAAAATAAAAAAAACCTACTTCTGATGAATCAGAAGTATTGTATTATAATAACTAAAGCAAACAAATAATATCTGTAATATAATAACCAAATGAGATTACATAAATAATGAATGCATAATTGTATTGCACTTCGCATTTATTAAAAGTACCAGGGAAGCAGCACAATTACCAGAGCAAGGTGACTTTGACATTGATGCAGCATTTTCAGCACAAGACGCTAACGTAACTCACATTCCGATTATTATTACGAAACCATCGTCGTGCTTCGCATCGTGTTAACTTCGCTCTGATTAATTGGCCGCGAATAAAATTCAAGTATTAGGGACACAGAAAAGAGTTCAGGTAGATATAACCTTTATTTTTAACTTTGAACATTAAGGCTGAAGTAATTATTGTAGTAATTCAGTCACCTACTTTCTTTTTGATAATCACGATAGTTATTATATTATACGTCAATGTTGTTGATATAGTGGTTAATATATTTGACTCGACGTTTATTATTTTTAACTAGGAATTTGACACACATAATTAAAAATATATGTTTTGGTTGAAACGATGATTAAAATGCTAATTTTTTTTTTTTGAAAACATTTTAGTTGAATATAAACGCAACGGTATCTGCATTCCAAATGAAAGTAGTGAATACAGACATACATTTTTTTCTCGATATTTCATACCAAATTCTTTTTATACATTAAATACCTCATTAGGTTTAACATTTTTTTCACATATATTTATTAAGTAGGTAAAACATCATAGGCGTGGCGTGCTGTGTTAAATATATTAAAAAAAATATATTTTGTAATTTTAACGGACTTGATAATAAAGAACTAATGAAAAGATGTAAAGTACATATAATACTTCAAAATTTTTTACGTGAATATCTAGTATTCGATAAAATTAAAATATATAAATGGCTGAAAATTTATTATCTTTTTTGTCTTTTCAGTGAGAATTAATAATAAACAATATAATAGTTATTTATTTTGTTAGTTAGGGAAGGTAGACACTAACACACTATTATTAATTTAAGTATTTTATTTTTATTGTAATGTAACGAGCAGATATATTTTTAGTATCAACAGCATTCTAAAATATGAAACAACAGAAATGACCATGTTAATATTGAGATAACATTTCTATAACATTAAAAACGACAATTTATGAGTAATTTGACTCATGGCGTGAAAGTGTTTCCGATATTATTGTGTTTATCGACCTTTGTGTTTACTCACATTCATTTTCAAATGTGCTTTTGACCTAATAAGATACCTAAGTGAATCGTGAATAGTAACAATTTGAACAGTGACAACAAAATGAAGACAATGGAATCTATTTGTGCGGGTCAGAAGAAATTTCGGCCGATGCTGACAACTAACAGTTTCTACCAGCCTCCTCTTCCACATCACTCTAGGGGAGCTACTTTAAGACCTCAGGTAAGATTTAAATAGTAATTTAATTATGTCTAACTTAAGCATAAAACAACAATAGCTTTGCTTGAATTACAGTATCAAAGCATTTCAATGATTGGCTAACTAATATTTTGATTACAATAGGTAACCCGCAGAAATTTATTTACATTGTATAAGCATATTAAGTATATTAATTAATGATCTTCATTGATCATTCATTAGCAGTAGTATGTAAAGGTAAGTTTTTTTGAAAGCGTCACACATGAGATATCTAATAGATATTTTAGATGTAGCTAACTATTTACAATTTTTGATAATTATTACGCCGTTTCATTGATAAGCAATACCTATTAAAAGTAAGAATATTAATGAATGTCGTTAATAATGTCTATATCATGAATTACACAACAATATGAACTATGTTATAAAAAATACGCAATAATTTTTATCTATGTCCGCTCCCAGTGTGGAGCATATGGTCTCCCAATAGAGGTATCACAACAAAGCTTTTTAACTAATCGCTCTCGCCACGTACAGTTATTGAAGGATCGGAAAACAAGAACAGAATCGATAAATCGATCGACACGAACCCGTGAGATCCGGCACGGAAGCCCACAACGCTAACCGCTGCGCCATAAGAGTATAGGACCCGACTTTTATTAATAAACTCCAACATCCAAACAACGATGTGGTTAAAAAAATATGTTATTAATTCATATATAGCTGTTTTTTTCCAAATATACTACGTTATATATAATTCATGCGTACATTATAAATCATATTTTTATGATTTATAATTTTTATGATTGTTCATCATTTTATAATTTCAAAGAATGCAATTTTAATATAATAAAATACATAAAGGATATAATTTCACCGTGCTTCAATAAAGAAACACCGACGCAGCCGCACAGACGAAACCTAGCAAATACAATAGCTACTATAATAGTAAAGTTGTTCGTTTTAGTGTCCATTTTCATACAAGTTTTATTGGTCGCCAATGATTGCTTTAGTCAGAAAATACATTAAAGTAAAGTTATATATCTATTTCAATACGACAAATTGTCTCTATTGGAAGCGTTTGTGTTATATATACATATATTAATAAAAACACAATATTCCTTTGTAATTCATTCCACTTGATTTAACCACTCTAAAGCTAAAGACCCACCGGTGTGTCACATACCTACTAATCACACACGCTACCTACCAGTGTGTTGTCATTATTACGACGTCAATAAATATTTTTTAGAGTTTGCATCGTTGAAAAAGGCTCCGACATCTCTTAAGGACTCACAAAATGAATATTAAGTTTTACTTTATTAGTTTTTAGAAAATTGCTAGCTTACAGGAAAATAAACGTTATTTTTTTCTAGCTGTTAATGGGTTAATAGATCAGGACCGGTTTCGCTCATTGCGAGCATTGTCAACTGACATATATACATATGCATTATCCCATGTCTGCTCACAATACGGAGCATATGACCTCCTAATAGATGTATCTAAACAGAAATTTTTCTATGAGAACTGTTTGCGACTCGGTTGCTCAGTCACTCTTTTTTCCAAGAGAGTAAGAATAAAAGGATCGGATGAGGATTAGTGATACGCTAATTTTTCTTGCTACTCCATTATTTTAGGATTGGAAAGGTGAGAAGGTGATCGATTGAAAAAAAATGCTATTCATACTGGGACTAGAGCCCGTGAGATCTGTGATGGAAGCCAATGACGTCCACCCTTACGCAATGGACTACCATTGCATCAACTTATAATAATTGTAATAATATTAAATATTCAAGTTTAGATACATTTAAATAACAATTGTTACATATACATAGATTTACAAATACTAAAATTTATCTTCGCATAATAATATGATGTGATGTCAATTCACATCATTTCCTCTCCTCCCATCCTTCTGATCCTTTAATTAACTGGGTGTAGCAATAGCGATTAGCCAACCACTAGTCCTGTTCTAGCCTTATCTTTCTTTCCTTACTACTCACATTGAAAAAAGTGAGGTTGAGCGACTGAGTAACAAACAGTTCTCGTAGAAAAAACTTCTGTTGAGATACCTCCATTAGGAGGCCATATGCTTCACATTGGGAGCGGAAATGGATTAAAAAAAAATATATACAATCGGTTTTACCTATTGGTCCTACCTCGTTTAACTAAGCGGTTAGTATTTTTTTTATTAAATCCATATCCACTCCCGATTTAAAGCATATCGACTCCTTAAGAAGTTTATCTCAACAAAAGAGTTTTCACAAGAACTACCTGTTACTCAGTAGCTCAATCTCTATTTTTTTCAAAGACAGATCTAGAAGAATAGATCTAGGAAATGACTAGTGGTTAACTTATCGCCCTTTATGATAAGATGGGTGGGAGAGGCAATTCAAAACATCACAAATATCAATAACTTCGAACAAAAATTCTTTAAATCGATTGAAAAATCGTACTGAAATTTGAACTCGTTACTTATGTGCTATTATAAGCCAACGAGATAAATTAGTAATCAATTTACTAGATAATAAATTTCCACCTTGTTTTCTTTAAAAAAATATAAAGTCATTGGTCCACTATTAGTTCTGGCAATAATATACTCCTTTTAAGAAGAGGACGTGCTGTTTAACTTCTAAGTTTATTTAAAGTAGGCAAAGTAACAGCTGTAGAGTGGATGTTCTCAATTGTCAATCTCTGATGATAAAAAATATTAATTTAAATATTTATTAAAACTAACTGCAATTCATTATACGTATGTACGTACTATTTTTTGGCGAGCGTAATAACTTACTCATCAATTACATTTGGCGTATTGCGTAAAAAACAAAAAACAGTTACTTCTTATTTATTTACTCAGTCTCAGGAGATGATAAGCTTAACTACAGTCACAACCAGAAACGGGATTATCATAAATTTATGTATATCAAAGATTATTTCCCACAGATTTCGGTTCACCTTTTATTTACCATTGTATTTAAATCATAAGACAATAGTGCTGAACTTCGGGTGATGTCATCTCTAAAGTCTAAAAAATAATATTTTTGACATTGTACTCAGATTAATTGCTGTCTACATAGGCGTTTGTGAATACAGTCAATCTATTACAATAGGATTGGTATAAATATGAAAAGAATGTTGTTATTTATTCAATGAGGATTATGTTAATTTGAATAACATCTTAATAAAACATATTGTACTGTTTAAAGAAGTTATAAATAAGTAGACAAGTTTTAATGCGACTAAATTAATCATTGACGATAGTGTTAAAATTTGTGATGTTTACACAGTTGAACAGTAAAAAATAAAATTACATATCGTAATTTGAAATAATTCTGTTTCTTTTAATATAACGTAGGTAACAAATCGGTTTCACTCATCGATCAATAATGGTCGCCATGAGCGAAACCAGCCCTGATCTTATAACATAAAAGTAAAATTAGTGCAAATGAGTGCTTTATTTTTTTAATATGGTGTCAATAAATACTACGAAACGTATCGAAAAAAATATTTCATATTATAGTTTGAACATTTTTATGGTGTATATTTTATGTCTTCAATTCAACACCCAGAGAATTTCGTTTAGTTTTGTTATAGCAATAAAACGTGTGATTTTATTTGAGATATTAAAACTATTATTTATGGGTTTAGTAGATAAAATAAGATTTTATATTTAAAATACAATAAGTTCCAAAAGTTTTTTCATCCTAAGAGTATGACAGAGATAAAACAAACATTAATTTTGATACTTTTTACAATATTAAAATGGTTTTTTAAATTTAAAAAACTATGCAGCTTGGATTTTTTGATGAACTCTATGGTTTATTATAGAAACAGTTATAAATGTTGATCAAAAATAAATGCGTTTGAATCCCAAAGTAATTTAACGGATTTTAAGCAAGAAATTATAACTTGTAAAACCAGCGGATGTCGTTAGTCTTACGCTGTGACCGAGAGTTATATAATATAATAGAGCGGGCTTATACAATAATAAAATGCCTAGAAAAGGAAGCTAAATCTTCTTTTTCAAATTAATATTATTTGAGACAAAGCAATTCATTTAATTTTGTTTCTGAGTAGGAACAAAGAAATTATTCTCACGCGGATTTGAAAATTTATCTGGGCCACGTAAAATTATTTTTAACGTGCATCTGCGTTTAAAAAAATATGATGCATTCTTACAATATAATTTTTATTCATTTCGTATCTTGTTTGAATTATCTAACTGTTTTAATAAAATTTAATATTTTTTTATTAAATAATTTCACTAAATAACCATTCGTTATTAAAACATAGTGGCAATAATTATGTTTTTAATGAAAATCCTTGCATTAAAAAATCATTATCAATGGTAATACTATTTTTAATTCCATATTTGAAAAAAAATACGTTGTATTATAAAATGATAGATGATGTCGCCTCCGCTTAAACAAAAACTTTTAATCGATACAGTTGTATTTTATGAATGAACTTAATTCATTCATTTAAATTTAAATAAAACTAAAAATACATTTTAAATGAAACCAATTTTTTTGAAATATAATTACTAGATTCAAATTTTTTTTTTTTAATAAATTAAACAAATATAACATGAAAGCAGAAACATTTTATATCGATTAAAATAAACTGGTATTTAAATGTTTTTTTGAAATAAAAATACCATATATTCATGAGATCAGTTATTCAGAATTATTAAAAAAATCAAATTAACATTTATAGATACGTTTTTTAATTATACATATAAGTAATTAAGCATCATAATTGAATGAAAACATATTTTTTCGATAATCAATAAAACTTATGTTGGTCACATTGATAATTAAAAATTACATTAAAATTAATTTCAGAAAAATATAAATTACCACGGCATCATACTTAAATACATTTTCTTAGGTTTTTTGATAGTGTTATCAATTTTAAGATGTTATGCGTTATTATATCACTTCAACTGGAGAAGATAATATTATCATTACGTACTCTATAAGTTCCACAACGGTTGAACAAACTACATCAATATAATAATGATACAATTAATTAACTTCCAATCAAACCAAATGAAATATTTGATAAAGAGTTCTATAATAAAACGGTTAACTACCGGAATCGTTATCTATATTGATTATAAAGTATCTTGATATTGTTTGGAATTTGGTTTTACTTGTAGACATTATGATTCTTGAAGTCAAACATACCGTTGCATAACGTTTGGAATAATAATACATTAATATGTACTTATAAAGCGTTTATTATTACATAAAATAAATTAGGTTTTTATATGATATCGACCGTGGAAAAGAGAAATGATGTAACCCACACATAATCAATTTTACAGTTGATGCAAAAAACATTTTTTGACGGTTTTAGACCAAAGGCAATTTATGAAATGTATACAATAAAAATAATAAAACATTTTTAGTACTTTTTCCCACATAAAATTTATTGGATCAGGACCGGTTTCGCTCATTGTGAGCATTGTCAACTGATAAGAAATACAATGAAACAGTGATATGTATACAAATGTATACAACTTTGAAGTGCACAGAGACTGATAAACTGGTTTCTAATTGACTTAATCTAATACTAAATTAATACATTGTTTTTTAAAAACCTACTTTTGAGTCACTTTTATTGGTTGCAATTTTCACAGGCTCTTCTTTTTTCAAACTTAAAAGCTAAAATAATAATTTGACATTTTCAGCTTACATCCTTTTGATAGAACATGTATCAAGTTGTATACATTATGATTATCGAAAAAAGCTGTTTAGAAAAAACTGTTGGTTACGTCCTTTTGCGTTTCCACCGTCGATATAAAATAATAATAGAATGGACCGTTTTGGGATTTTTTTAAAATATTATAACCAAAAAGTATGTATTGTTTTTTCAACCTTAGAGAATTATAATAAAATTAACTAGCATGATATAAATCAAAACGGTATAATAACAGAATACTTTTTATAGATCAGAATGTTATTTTGTTAGTTGTCTTTTTACGTATGACGTGACGGTGTCATTATGTTTAAATTGATATATTCGATCAATCACGAGGTTTTTATCATTCTGTGTCTCTGACAGTCAAATCAGTTAGAAGGGCCTAAGTATATTCACAGAGAGCAGATCTTTGTGTGTCACATTAAAAAAAAAACTAATGATGGCAAGATGTCGTGACTGGCGACCGGTCAGACGTTCGTTACGACTCCACGAGTCGCGTGTGAAAACGGGACACGACCGCGAAAATTTTCTGTGAAACACGAAATAAGACTAAAATAAACATAGGTATCTCATCAATGGTAGCACCATTGTCAAGAGTCGCACGATAGACAATTTTTTGCACGTTTTAATACCTTGTTAACATTGAGTTTAGTAAAATTACCCAGAATATTCAGTCACTGTAGAGTTACATTTAAAATACGTGTCAGATGTTTTTTGCAATTCCTATTCACTTAACTATATGCTCAAGTAGACATTTTTTTTTAAAAAATATAACGATTCATTTTATTTTTTGCCTCACTGCTAACACACTTTATGTATAAAAAATGTACACAAAATTTAATACACATTATATTGTCAATTATTATATCCAAGTTATATTAATTTAATAATAAAAAGCTTTGGTTATTTTTTGACTCGTCACTCACAATTGAGGCGATTATTTGTAAGCCCGGCTCATTTCAAAATGGTTAAAAAATAAAACATTAATTTTATTCTGTAAAATAATATACATTTTAAAAGTATTTTTAGTTTTAAATTACTTTAGAATAATCTTTTGTATGTTATCAAGGCATTTTTGAGATTGTCTTAAAAAATACTTTGAATTTACTAAATCACATTTATGGTTCATGTTTCACCAATTTTGGAATAAACAGGGTTTTCAAATAATAGCCTTAATCGTTACTTCTCTGTATGAATTATATTTTATATTAAAAAAAACACATTCTATAAACACCTTTCATTTATATAATAAACAAGTTTAATTCATTATATTATTGTGCCTATACAGATGTTAAAATGGGATTTCATTTTTAAATTAATACTAATAATGACACTATAGCCGCATGATATATTTTTTACCATGTCCGCTCCCAACGTAGAAAATATGGACTACGAATAGAGTTTATCTCAACAGAAGTGTTTCTATAAAAACGGCTTGTAACTTAGTTACTTAACCCCTCTTTTTTCCAAAGAGAGTAAGAATAGAAGGGTAAGAGTTAAGACAAGAATAGTTATTAGTTCATTGCTCTCTCTGAGAAAAATCAATTTATAAAACTGTCCGTATTGGGACTCGATGCCAAGACCTTAATACCGAAAGCCAACCACGTTTACTGTAATATTTAATCAATGACAATTTATTGTAATTTTTGTTCACCCAAAGCATATATACTAAACATTTTCTTAGTGTATCATAATATTACCACTGGCAAGTGAATTTCACAACTTTATCAAAATTCTAATCACACCGCGCCCAGCCAAAAAACTGAAGTTTTCTATGCAAGTCTGGACACCAAAATAACCGGCTCAGTGAAATATTAAGCTTAGGTCAAATTACTGACGTAATACTACCGTAATGATGAGCCAAGTAAACTGTGGGAAAAGAATTCGTTAATAGATAGAGGATCTCAAATCTTATTTCAATTATGCCTTTATATTACTCGTATCAAAATAATGTTGAAAATTTTTGATTTAATAATGAACAGCGGATAAACAAATAATAACGGCTATTTAACTGGTTATTAAAATATGTTTAAAATACAAATTAATGTAAGAGCTGAGTTTTAGGGCTTTAGATTATTACCCATAACTTACTATTATACTTTAATATTACCATCATTAAAAAAATTGCAATCAATAAAACACAAACGCTCTTAATTATTTAAAAATATTGTTTATAACAATGAAAATGATTATAATAAATCATTTTCGTAATAAAGATATTAATGTGCATACTTGCTAAGCTTTTAAAGACGGATCAAATTACATATGTCATATATGATCAAACACACAATGCTATACAAAAACTATACATGCAACAAATCAGATATGAACTAATTAGTAGAGTGTTTTTTGGGAGGTGAAGTCGGAGTCTGAGTCAGAGGAAAATAATTTAAAGATATTGAAAAAATATTAATCTATTCATCATACTGATTAGTGAAATATACTAGAATCAATGCAAAGTTGCAGAGAAAAGATCAATGCAGAGTTGGTTTTTTTTTTATTTTGAGTAGGAATCGGAGTTGTCATTTTTTTTATTCGACTATACAGCCATTAAAAATATTACATAAGCTGTGCGTATAGATAAAGACAATTATACAAAAGCGATTAAAAAAATATATCCACACAAGTTAAACATTACAATTAAACAGTTAAAGATGATCCTCCGGTGGGTTCTAGATTTAGCCCAGATTCATTTATAATTTGGTCTCTAGGCGTGCAGGCCACGGCATTTTACTATCTCAACTAATCTTAATACTATCACACTGCTCGTGATTGAATCTTGTAGCGATAATGCGTAAACGTTATGTAGGTATACATGCTATATGCGTTGATTTAATTTATAAAACGTAATATTTTTACTTTGGATGCTTTTTAAGTTCGGTAACCCCGTTAGCTTGTAGGCTTTCCAGCACCTGTCGTTTTCTCTACGATAACTTTGTGCACTGACTGACCGCAAAATGTTACTTGGCAAACGCAAAAGTAATGTTACTCGCACGACACGTTGTTTTATTGATCAATCATATTTTTGCAGACAACGTACATGTCAAATGTGTTTGTAAAAAAAAAACCAACATTAATAATAAAGTATTATGCATGGTGGCATCGAAAAGTATACATCTTTAGGTCAACTTATTTTGATAAAAGGTGTTTGTTTTATTTTCTTAATGCTTGTTGCGGTGACTTTTTCGTTATAATTTTTTCAAAAATGAAATTAAGCACTTGTCAAAAAGATCAAACACGCTTCAATCATAATAACACAATTAGGTATATAGGTAATATTTTGTTTTAAATTGTTCTAAAGTGTTAAATATCTAATAGAAACCTATTCTGGAAGTCAGTTTTTTTTTATAAATACCAACTGTTTTCACTTTTAGGGTGTTCACTGTCAATACTTGGTAGAAAGGCATTATATTAATAAAAACACAATATTCCTTTGTACTTTATTCCACTTTATATTCGTTTTCGCTCATTGCTAGCTCATCAGTTGACAATGCTCGCAATGAGCGATACCGGTCCTTACCTATTAAATAAAGTGGAATAAAGTACAAAGGAATATTGTGTTTTTATTAACCAACTGTTTTTATGCAGTTTATATATTTTTTAATATAAAGTAAAATAAACTGATATCGTTACTAGAATAATAATAATTATTAAATTCAGCGTTTAATCTGAACATTGGAATAGTTTTGATGATTTAAATGACTATTCCGATAAACGGGCAGCATTTAATAAAAATTGAGGTAAAAACGACGTCTTATAAAATTAATAACACTTTGTGATATTTGAGTAGAGTAGACTGCAAAGGTGCGATCTGCCCGCGAAAAAGAGACGACTTTGAAAAAGGTTACTGCTTTGAACGAAGCCACTACCAAGATCAAGGTTATTCAGCTCCATGGTGCAAGTGGAATAACAAGTCTTCGGTTTACTTCAACTTTGCAAGAAAGAGACCACGTGATCTGGAACTTTTAATCATTGCCGAGAAAAAAGAGAATACATACAACTTGTAGGCTTACAGTAGAAAATATTTTTTGACATTCTTTTCATGATTGATTTATAGACAGAGGATACCAATGATTTATTTTTTTACCGTATGAAAATTAAACAGAATTTCTTTTAGCAATACGATGATAAAA
Source organism: Himalopsyche anomala (assembly GCA_031772345.1). Taxonomy (NCBI): domain Eukaryota; kingdom Metazoa; phylum Arthropoda; class Insecta; order Trichoptera; family Rhyacophilidae; genus Himalopsyche; species Himalopsyche anomala. Next base: position 29,883,325 of record CM062821.1, read on the forward strand.
AAAGATCGTCTTTAAAATCATTGCACTGGAAATATTCTTCAATTGTATTGTTCTATGTTATATGTTTTAAACTAATGAGAATTTGTGTAAATACTCTCAAAAGAACAAACATTTATATTTGTAACATTTGTAACCACACTTAAATCGGAAAAAAGTATCTTTCTGAACAATAGTGTCAATCTATTCTAAAAAACAGAATCTCACGAATCTAACTGTAACGTGTTTTAGCGCTTTATTAGCCAAAAATTAGCACGGATCAGTAAATTTCATACAACAATATACTTCAAAAGCACGAGAATTCTTACCCATACCGAATGTGAAAAGAGTTTTATTCCGATTTTTTAAGGCTATTACAGTTTTTTGAACTCGTTAAAACGTTTGAAAAACCGGAGAGCGACAATTCGTTTAATTATTGTAGTTGGTTTGGTTTGTTACATATTTTTTCCAACACAATATCGCTACAATTATTTTATAAAAAATGAAGATTTCTTAACGTTGATTAATACATTTAAACATGAGTATGAATTCGAAACTATAGATTTTGCTACAACTTCTTTCTACAAGAACGATTCTTTATTATTTTCTTGTAGGTGTCTTTCAACGAAAATTATTGAACAAAAAGTATTGTTTCTGTATTTAACGGGGGGGTTTTTTTTCCTAAAATTCACTTTATACAAAAATATATATATAATATCGTTGGCTTAATTCTAACATCACGTAAGTCATTTTAATTTTTTTTTAAGTTTTGGTGATTTCGGTTACAAATCATATCAACCATCTATCTCAGAGGTGGGGAACCTTTGCCGCATTCATTTTTCTGATTCGACGTAAGGCCGCAGTAAACACCGAGAAATTTGAAATCCTCAATTTGCTATACTTTTTCCCAGATATCTTCAAACCTCGTTTTTTTTAGCTCACCGAGGAATTTGAAATCCTCAATTCGCTATACTTTTTCCCCAGATATCTCCAAATCTCGTTTTTCCAGAATTGGCCAAAAGGCCGCACCAGAGTGGCCAAAAGGCCGCGGGTTCCCCACCTCTGGTCTATCTCATTCTTTAATATCCAAATTTGCACGTGGATTTGATCAAAAAGCACACAACACAGTATAACGGACTTCTTATATTTAACTATTCTCAAGGCTTTTTTTACCCTGTAACGCGGTGGAACGGCGTTCCGGCACCTTTTTTTCTCGAAATTTTAATAAATGTTTAATTTAATTTTTTCTATTTTAAAATATGTATATTTTGTTTTATTTTCTATGCATTATATGAAAAGCCGTCATTAATTCTATCAAAATGATATTCGAATATATAATAAATAATATACCTTCTTAGAAAATACTCGAAAAAAGTGCGTTCCGGCACCTTTTTTTTCAAAAAAAGCACGTCTATTCTAATATAACGTAAGTACTCTACATTAAGTTTAAATAAAAATGAATAAATATTTTTTTTCAAGTATAATAATTAAGAAAACTAAAATGTTTTACTACAAAAAAATGCCTAAGAATTTGTTTTTGTATTGTTGAAATATTCAGTTTTCACTGTCTCCTGAAAACTTAAGGTAAACTGGCATTCGCTATGTTAGAATTAAGCCAACGATATGTGAGTTATACTATACATAAAATTGAATCAATATATTTGTGTCATATGCGATAGATATAATGTGATGTTTCGATGGGCTATATATTAATTACATAGTTAAAACTGGTTTTAGTGGTTTTTGAAAAACGATGTGCTTTAAGACTATTGATGCATTAAAAAAAGTTTTCAATCAATATGCTAATGCATGCATAAAGTACTATATATAGCTTTATAAACAAAGAGAATCAACGCAATTTATAATATGTATTCGATATTATGGGTAGAATCTAAAAAAATCTACTCCTAATTGAAGAAAATAAAAATATACTACGTGATTAGTCACGATTTTTTCATTGCCCATAAATATTTGTACCTATTTGATGTATTTCATAATTGAAAAAATAACTTGTTAAGGCTATAAAAAATTCTTAAGACATCAAGAATTGTCAACAACTGTCTTAAGAATTGAGCTTACTTATTGAACTTATTGTACTTATATTTTAATAATATAAGTACAAGAATTCACATTTATTAGACAAGCCTTTACTGGCAATACAAAACGGATCTTTTAAAATGTATTACACAGTTAGTAGTTTACGGAATACTGTTCATAAATTTACTATAAATTATTTATCACTAAAAATAATAAAATATTTTTAATACAGAATTTCCATTCTAAAATTGAAGCATATAGACAACGTATTGAATATCTCAACAGAAGTTGTTTTACAGTAAATTATAAGCAGCAGCAATTCGATCACTCAATCTCTCTTTTCGAAGAAAGTAAGAAGAAGAAGAAACTTTCTGTAATTTTCAACAATAAACAAGAATAATTACTTACGTCATTTCAAGTGCTGTCAATAAGCTGTCTTACACAGAATATAATGTCTAATCTTCTACATGAGATCATGGGTATGGGTGTTTTTGATGCAATCTCACCTACAGTTGACGTCGAGTTATTCAAATTATTCTCATCATTGTCATGTCGTTGAAAAATGATTGGCGTTCTCGTTATCATTAATTAAATATTATTATAATATTTTTAACCTTTTATTTCAAAATCTAATTTATATTTAATAAATTCAAAATATTTTACCCGGACTAAGACAACCACACAGAAGCATTGAACAAATGATTTTAGGAAAAGCCACTTATTCCTAGATTAACATATGCATATGTCATGAGCATTAGCTTTTTTTTTGTCCATTTCCGCTTCCAATGTGGAACGTATTGCCTTCTAATGGAGGTATCTCAACAGATTTTTTCTACGAGAACTGTTTGTTACTCGGTCACTCAACTTCTCTTTTTTTCAAAGGATAAGATAGAAGGATAAGTCCAGGATAGGACTAGTGGTTAGCTAATTGCTCTCGCTACACCCAATTATTAAAGGATCGGAAAAGGTGGGAAGGAATTTTTTAAACATCACAAACAGCCTTGCCTTCTAACAGAAATCAATAAATCAACCGAAAAAATGCTGCTCGATGCAGGACTCGAACACGTGAGATCCGGCACGGAAGCCCACACGGCTAACCGCTACGCCATAAGATCCGGCAATAATTAGATAGGAAATATTTTAACTGCATTGCTCACCTGTGGACTAAGACGAACGCACGAAAGCATTGAGCAGTCGATCTTAGGACAGGCTAATTATTCCTAGATTTGCATAAAATATTTATATGTATGTCGTCAGTATTAACTTAAGAATATAAATATATAAGAGAAACGAATCATTAGAATTTCAATACCTAATAGCATTTAACATGACAGTATTTCTTACTGGATTTAAACGAAAACGGTTAAGGGAAAGTGCCTATTCCATAGCAAATCCGCTACAGGAAATGGCTATATAATTACCAAATGACTCAAATGGAACAAAATGTATGTCATTATTATAAGTCTATCAATGTCGGTCAACTGTAAATAGTTGAAGCATAATTACACGAAACGCCATCAAAATACGATAACTACAATTTAAATATTTTCCTCGTATTGTCTGTCTGCAGTGGTTAACAGTTAAGTCCGAAGAAATAATATTGATGTTACTCAGACCAAGCATTACATTCGCCATTATTATTATTTGCTCGTACAATAAATTGATGGTGGCTTGTCGCTAGTGTAATCGACTATGTAACGGTTGGTGTACCTTACAATGGAATCTGTTGGTAGCTATTACGCATTCTTGGATCTTCTTATTCAATTGATGTCACTTCTTCGTTCGTATAAAATAATGAATGGCCCAATTTTAAGAATCATGCATAACTGTCGCTTAGGCCGTTTAGGGCATCCAATGAACTGTCCAAAGCAACTAAACGGTTTTCGTTTTTTTTTCAAATAAATAAACCGGGTAATCGGTTAAAGCTGGAATTATTTTCAGAAAACCAATACAGTAGAACCTCAATTATCCGGATTGTTTTCCGGAACAAAATTTTGACGAATTTGCTAATTTTCTCGTGGCGAATTGATACCACAGAAAGTTCATGTAACACACTGGAAATTGTTATAAGAGACATTATAGAAGCAATAGCACAAATTTCAATATGTGCTGAATGTGTCGAAGAATATGTTACCAAGTGGTTAAATTTTGTTGCAAACGATCTTGGATTTCAAATTTTGAATGATGTGAAAATAATTAAGGAAATACTTGTCTCAACAAGATCAAGAAGACGAAGAAGAGATATGCAAAGAAAGACATATTGGTTCTGCTCATTCTAAGGATTTTCAGTGCTTAGATATCACCATGAAGTGGTTTTAGAGCCAAGAAGAATGTATCTCAGGATAACATATATGTCTTAAAAGTATTCGCGATTTGGCAGCTTCAAAAAGAACAGCTAGCTTTTTTAAGCAAAAATCAATAAATGAATTTCTCGATAAAAAATAATTTAATACTAAAGTTTTATGTTCATCTAGACAAATATTTTTTTCGATTATCCGGATGTTTCCTTATTCGGACTACCTTCATCCCCAATTAGTCCGGATAATCGAGGTTCTACTGTAGTTATAGTATCTACGACACAAAATAATATTTAAAAAAAAAAAAATATAAGGTTTTGCTTTCATAAATATGAACTAATAATGTAAAGTATATTGAGCGTATTGCATCACAATGAATGTATCTCAACGAAAGTTTTATTACGAGAACTGGTTGTTCATTACGATAGTTGTTTAACCTCTCCTTTTTTGATTAGAGTAGGGATATATAAATAGAGTTAGAAAAGAACTAATCGCTTTTGTTACGCCCGTTATTTAAGAATTCGAATAAAAGTAGGAAACTTTTAAGTAATAAACACCAATACCTTCGAATGAAAAAATGCTGTCCGTAATGGCACTTGAATCTGTGAGATCTGTCACGAAAGCCAACGACGTTGAACACTGCTCCACGGACCCGACATGAATAGTACTTAAACATAAAAGAGGTTTTCAATAAACGTGAAAAATAAACCGATTTTCGGGTTTTCTTTTAACAGGCAATAAACCGGTTAACCGGTTTGGGTTGTAAACACTACACTCTTACAGTGTCACTTGCGAAAATTGTAGTTCACGCATAATTTTGGAGACAATACATTTCCAGTTGATTTTTAGCAACTTTTACAAACATGCTATGTGTGATTTCTTCAGTCATCAAAATGTATTCCAATCCAATAAATTTTATTAAAGCTTATAACATTTAAAACATACTAGAAAAATAGATGAAGAAAATGCTTGAAAAATACGTTGTCACCTGAAATATCTGTTAATATTTAACCCAAAAAGTTTAATAATATCTTCAATTATCAAACATTAACTACTTAAACTTATTGTTAGTTTGGTATTGAGTATCAACAGTTGTCTTAAGGTTTCACAAAAATATAATTACTATTGTAAAAATCGACAAATGTCGAATCTTTCTAAATTTCCAGATGTTTATGTTAAACTTTGTATAGACAGGTGCTATATTGTATACTTGATATTAAATTGATTCAAATAACATCGCGATGGACAGAAAGATAAGTTTTCAAAATGTGTGTTAATGATATTAACATAGCTATAATTTAACACGCGTCGTTAATGTAATACTTATCAAGTGTTTATGAATTTATCATGTAAATATATGAAAACAGGCTAATAATGCGGCATAATTCACGTCAAACTGTTTATTTTTATTAGGAAATTTAAAAGCGAACCAAATCCTGTCGTTAAATTTAAATACGCAAACTATTGGCAAACCCACATTCAAGTATACTATTTTGGACATTATTTTTCCACCCAGACGCGATGAACAGGGCTGACAAAAAACTTTTATTTAGGGCAATAGATTCATATGTTATATGTTTAGTATATTAAGTTAAAATGTTACCTTGAAGCATATTATTTATTAAATATTCTCTTATAAATAATATACTATCCCAAAAAAATGTTCTTCAATTATCGATGCATTTATAAAACACTGTGTTTTGTTCAATTAATTTTAAGTCTTTATTTCGAACGTTTTCAATCGAACTTAATATTTCAATTTTATACTCAAGTTAATAAATATCATAATCTATATAAAATTTCGTGCAAGCTTAATAACGTTCCGTTGATTTAAAATATTATGCAGTTATAAGAATTGTCAAATTAAGATGTTATTGTATTTTTTTTTGCAAATAATGATTAAATTTTATGGAATATTATGTTTTAGATTGAGCATTATTCACTATTTATTTTCAAAGTTATTATTTTATTATGATACACACGACAGAATTAATTTAGAAAACTATTTACTGTCCGTTAATAAAATTGATCTCGTATTCTAATTTTGAAAACAATTTTCACGCAGTCTTCAATATTGGCACCCCTTACCCAGACATTCATTGTCATTGAGAAACGCCAAAGATACTATGTAAAGTCGTCGAAAAGTACCGTACAGCTGCGTGTCCTTGACCGGCAGTGGCCTACTTCTGATCCTCGTCGACTACTCGCACATTATTTTTTTATATACCGGTTTAATCCGAGCCTACACAAGCCGCCTTTCCTTTTGGGATCGTGTTTTGGACACAAATAAGAATAAAAAACCGAAATATCTCATCTCTTAGCATTATATTGTTTATCCTGGTCTTGAGATACTGTTATTTTTATGACGGGCGTGTATCTAATGCATCTATTTCGTGTGAACGGAATTCTTAGAAAGATTTTAAGCTCAGGAGAAAGGTTGTAAAAGGTGTCTACAGTGTCTACACGTATTTGATTAGCGGTTTGAATAGTTGTTTTTTTTCGATATGAAATGACTTCATATGACAATGTCAACTTAAACGTCACGCACTTCAAAATTGATTGCCCGATTATAAGATAAGTTATAATCATTATCAATAATATTTTTAAAACCCTCATTACATAACAAACGATCATTAGATATATGTATATTATCCATGCCCGCTCTCAATGTCAACCATTATGCCTTCTAGTGAATTTATCTAACTTAACATAAGTTTTTCTGCGAACAAATCTGTTATTTACTTTATAAACCTCTCATTTTAGAATAAAACAAAGATTTGAGGATAAGGCTAGGACTGGTCAACTAATCACTTTCGCTAAGCTCCATTTTTAGAATCGGATGAGTGTCAGGAATTTTTAGACTGCAATAGATATCCGTGCTTTCGAAAAGAAGTCATCAAAAAACAAAATCATGAGCATTAAGTTATCAACATTGACAACTCGACCGCAGATCTTAAAAATCTAAAAAAAAAATTAGAATGTTAGAGTTAATTTAGCGTTTTAATTGTTAATGATTTTAGTTAGTATCTTTGAGTGTAAAATAAAAATGAAAATTTTTATTTGAATTGATTTTAAATATATAATTTTAAGTAAAAACGGAGAAACTATGATCCTATTCACTTCGAAGAATAAAATAAACATTTGTTTACTTAGCGAGAATTTTCGTTTTTGACATCACGTTTTCAGCGAATCTCTTCAAAGTGCGACCTCAATATTTCTATAACAACCTGTACCGATAACAAACATTTACAGTTGTACCGTAAGGCTTATTATGACTTGTGTCAAGATGAGAACTATCAGAAGCGTCACGCATTGATGGCTATATGTGATTTGACTTTTAAAAGATGCTTCAGCGAATAAAAAAAATAAAACATGACCAATCTCAATCGTCTACATTTTAACGAAATTAGCGACGCATTTTGACATGTCTGAAATGATTAACCGATTCGGATGTAAGAAAATTCGGATACGGAATATTATACACATTAAAAATATGTTAAATTTAAAGTTTATTGTCTCGATGTCGCATCTCAACTATTAAAAGTAAGAGTGCCATATATTTTTTAGATTGGGTTCAAGTAAAAGATTAAATGATTTGTATATACATGTCTTTTTTCTATATGTTTACATGATATTTATAGTCTCAATGTCGCATCTCGATTATTAAAAGTATTAAAATGTACGGAATATTCAGTGTCCAGAGTTTTCTATGTACGGATGAATCGATGTACGAAGATTTCTTGAAAGGATAATTTGTGTACTAACTATTTATTCTGTACGAAGAATTCGTGTTCGGCAAAATATTTTTAGGAAGAATCACGGAATCGTCTGCAAATTGTATTAGCTTAAATGATCAAATTTATAGGAGTCTTATGCTTTAGCGATTGAATTAGCATGGCTTTCCAGGCATTAAGTCTATAGTGGTAAACACTTTTTAATGCTCGTCCTATTCTATTGTGGTGTCCACGAATCGCTGCAAAAACATTTCAATGTTTTAATTTGTGTTTAAATCCATATACATATAACATATATGGATTTAAACACAAATTCCGCCTGTGTGGTCGAGTGGTCAACGTCGTTGGCTTCAGTTACGGAGGTCGCGGGTTCGAATCCCAGTACGGACAGTTTTATAAATTGATTTTTCAATCGATTTATGAATTTCTGTTCGAAGGCATGGATGTATGTGATGTCGTGAATTCCCTCCTCCCATCCTATCCTATGAACGGGGCGTATAGAGAGCGACTAGCTAACCACTAGTCCTGTCCTAGCCCTATCCTTCTATTCCTTCTCTCTTTGGAAAAAGAGAGGTTGAGCAACTGAGTAACAAGCAGTTCTCGTAGAAACACTTCTGTTGAGATAAACTCCATTAGGAGTCCATATGCTCTACAATGGGAGCGGACATGGAAAAAAGAAAAAATATATACACAATATATTTTATTTATTTATGAATACAAAAAGATAGCCCCCTAATCGCTAGCTAATACGGAAAAAATCGTAGTAAATTCTTATATAAACTTGAGCTATATTCATATGCTTGTTGACCTGGTCATGTGGAATACAAATACACTAAGTGCTTGACAATATGTGTATGAGATTAACCCACTAACCCTGGAACACCTCCAATATTTGCGATGATCACACAAACTGTATGCATATCCTTTCGCATTCATACCCCACATACTTTCTGCAGACAGAATACACTTTTCCGCACTAAGCTGCAGTGACAAACGGCGGGTATTTTTTTGATTTCATTGCGAGATAAAATACGGCAAACATTTTAAAGTGTGCGAACGTTTCTCAAAACGTTTTTTAATCATGATAAAAGAACTGGGTTGGCGGTGAAATTTCATAACTAATATTATTATTAAATGGTGCAGGACAAGGAAATATATCCAACCAATTTGAATAACCATGAACTGAATGATACAGCGAAACAATAAAGACAATTTATAATGGATATTTTGTGATGTTTCCTACGTGAGGTTAGAAAAAATATTTATTAATTAAAATATAGTTTTAATATTAAAATAATACATTGTTTTAACTGTAAATATGCAATGGATGGCTTTTATATGACAAAATAAAAAAATAAGTATTCCACGAGCATTTTCAATAATAAAATATAAATTATTATACAGTAGAGCTACTAGTAGTAGCCTACTACTTACGCGATTTCGTAGCAACGTATTTGAGAATTTAAAAAATGTTTGTTACATAATATGTAACAAATCGTTTTTTATATTGTATTATAAATATATATTATATCGATTTATAAGTATTTGAGGGTGAAATTATAGTGCATAACGCCGTGTAGGATTCAATTGTCTGTTATAAACTTATTCAGTATCAGAGACAAAGAGCTGTCCAAAAAAATATCACTGTATAAATATTTGAATAGACTACATAACAAGACCCTAATAAATATATCATCCGTAGAATGTAGAGTTACATACACAATTGGCTTAATAATATTTTTATGTTTTTTTTTATATATGTAATGTAAAAAGAATTTCGTTGGAAAATGTGTACTGCACTACTAAACAAAATAAAAACGTTATTATATTATTATAATTATTTAATTTGATTTACCAATGATACAAAAAAAATAATTAGAATTCACACACCAAAAACAAATTGAAATTTATATATTTAAAAGTATTTCTTGACTTACGCTGAACTCTTCAGAACTATTTTAATAACACGTGTAAGTAAGCGACCTACTGTACAAATAAAAATGGGTACTGCTTTTTATGTTGTAAATGTATTTTAGTTTTTCTATTTTACAAGGCTCTGTTAATTTAGCGAGGAATCGAAGGTCTATCCACTTATACACATATTTTTGTTTTTCATTTTTCATTAATGACATTAATTTCCTCCCAATCATTATGTCAATCCCATTAAAAAAATCCGCTTGCTCCGTATAGTTTATGTAAAATAATGCTAAAAAATAAAACCACCTATTTTCATAATTATTTGATGTGAAGTTGATTTTTAAGTAATACGAATATCACTCAAAATAAAATATGTTTTTACTAACGACTCGCATCGAATCTTGTAAAATGAATGATTTAAACATGGAATACTTATAATACATAATTGAAAATCTGGTAAACCTATTTGCTACACTGTTTTATTATGAATCACAGCATCAAAGCTAACCATTGTTTTCCCGCGCGAAATCTTAACATTTGACACTTGCATATATTTGTAATTCCAAGCTGTGAATAAAATGTATTTGTAGATAGATAGTTAAGGAGGTAAGGCGCGGGCGGACTTGTCTCGGGTCTGTTTCGCAAGTCGTGGGCGGACTCGGTCAACAGTCGTCGACATCTTAGGCATCTGACCGACGAATGGACACCTTGACCATCGCGGTCAGAGTCCTCCATCTGACCGCATTTGAAAAGACTATTATTATTCGATTTAGTAAATAAAACAGTCTAGTCTTCGAAGGAATGCATGATATGAATTATGAATAATTAATATTAAAATTCACGCATATTGTTATTCGACTCAATTAAAATTAAAAAAATATGTGTAAATATATTAATTTAAATAAATTACACTTTACACTTGATTTATAATGTAGATTTATTTTTCAAAAACTCTGTTCTATTTAAATGCATTTTAATCAAGACTATCTTTTATGTCTATACAAACAATTGGTTCTTTGGTTTATGTCTGTTATTAGTGATGATTTTATAAAAGCTAAAACCTTGTTTTCTCAGTTTATTATTAGAGCTCTTGAATATTGAATCTAGGATGGTTTTAAAGCCCAAAAATAACACAAAGCAATACATTTATGAATAGAAATCGCGACAACACGAAACATTATAAATTAATTTTTCTATGTACTTAAGAAATATTATAATGCTTTTATAGTAAAAATTGGACAATAATGGTGAACACGTTAGATTTCAGTAAAAATATTACTTAATGACAAATTTTATTACGATTTATCCATGACTCTATTGCTACCGAATAATTTATTGGTTTATAAAAGTAATTAACGGTTTTTTTTAAATATATATATAATCAAAGTATTATATCTTCTATCAAGGATTGATATGAAACAGTATGGCATAGCGCATAATAAATTATAAAAATAGCCTTTTTTCTTTACGACTCTGCTCTCATACAAGCAATAATAAATTATGCCCACCCAGTAACAGCTGATTAAAAAATATAAAAAATACTTGCAAAAAATGAGAATTGGATTGAAATTACCCTGATAGTAAACATATCCTGAAGATACAATCACATTGGTGTAATTATATTAATATGTAGATATTGAATGTATAGAAATATACTGGAATTTTATATTGATAGAATTTTAGCGGCCATAATGTTTTATTTCAAATTGCTCAATCAAATCAATATGATCAATCCTCATTCACAAAAAATATATATTATTTTTATATAAATGGTTTGCATTAATTGCAATAATGTTGATTTCTCAAAACAAAATTAATTAATTGAATTCTTATTTCATTTACAATAAATTGTTATATTAGATTTATCTGAAAGAAATTATTATTCGGTAATATTTAAAAATAAAACTAACGCTACCAAATTAGCGCGTAATTTTGACATATTTCTGTACTTTCGTTTTTTTATCCGGGGCACAAATTTTGATTTTATATGACCTTATTTATGTCTAACGCATATTATATTTTAACCCATTAAACATTAAGCCGTATATTTTAAAATGACGCTTAGAGCACTTTATTAAATCAAATATTGTGTGTTGATTATTGATTTCCTTTTATATTGTTAATATTTTATAAACATTATGCATAGTTTTTTTTATGTAATATCGTAAATTAAATACAAAACGGGAAATAATGACGGCTGTTTATGGTTATACCGTTTCCCATTTATGGTGGAAAAACGAAGTTTATTATTAAATGCAGTAAAGAACATTAAATTACAAATATTTTTAGATTTCTTTTCAGAATCACATTAAATAAAATTACCATGTACTCAATTTTTCTATTTTTAATTTTACTCTTTCTGTGACTTTACAAATAATTTAACAGAGCGTGGAGCTTTGAAATAACTATTCATAAAGATTAAAGATAATTTTGTTACTACTCTCGGGCGTACCAGCTACTAAGCTTATATTATTATCCCTTAGTGAATTCAAAGAGAGATGTTCAGAAAATTCATTATGTAATATTTACGATTGACCGAACTCTATGTAATCTAAAACGATGTCATTGGGCGTTGGTTAAGGTTTTATAATTATCAGCTAGATAAAAAAAATAATTGAATAATAGCGCAATGGAATAAATAAAATACAATTTGAGATCATACATACTTTGGGTACACTACTGAGCGTTTCCTTTTTTTTCCATAATGATATCCATAATTGATTCACTTATAATACGATTTGGATAATAATTTATTAGGATTATAAATTAGTTTCATTCAATTTACACCGGTAAACATATCCTGCTTGTATGACTACACGAAAATAATATTTTTTTTCGTTCTGTTATTTGCAAATGCTATAAACCTTTATTATGTACTTAATTTTTCAATCTCAGTTTCAAAGAATCATTTTATGATTATCTTCAAGAAGTTAATATCTAAAAAAATATTATTCTAAATAAAGTTATAAAATCGATATTTATTAAAGCAATATCGCTAATGAAACAAATTCCAAAACTGTAACAGTAAATTTTAAACATAAACGTTGCGTCATTACATTAAAGACAAATATGTAATGTAAAAGCTTCCTAGACATATAAAAAAATATTTCAATATTATTATGTTTGTCTTGATATATATGTACATACATCTGTCTGTCTATAGATTACGTGTTTATATTTCAAATATAAAACCATGATATTTGAATAAATGGAAATATTGTAATGGTTTAAAATTAATTTACTTATACGGTTTTCCATCTCTGGATATAAATTTTTTAACCAATCAAAACGCAATTCTTCTTCTATTCTTAAAAAAAGATGCTGGTACCTAAGATTTTTAGTGCATTATATATTATAGATTTTGACGAATAAAGTGTAAATATGATTTTAATAAAAACAAAATTAGACCACATAAATAAGTCAAAACTAGGAATTTGAACATGTCACACTGTTACTTGATATTTTTCGTCTCTTTTACTTATGTTAGATTTAAAGAAAATCACTTTAATCACAATTTTTTAAATTTATTTATTTTCTGACAACGTAATTAAATCAATGTATGGTTCAATTAAAATCACATAAAGTTCAAAGATTGAGCAAAATAATTGATAATAATTCCTTGCTTAGGTTCTGTTATAATTTATGGCGATCTGTATTTTCTAGATTATAATAATACCATGTATATAAGTTTTTACTAGCTAATGTTTATAGACCATAAAATTTACTGCCACAAAGCGAATTTCAGTTTTCCGTTAAGGTATTGATTTAATAGCAATAGAGCTATACTCTTTTATAGCAGTTAATTAAATAGCTTGGTGGAAAATAACTGTTATCCATACTGTTGACCGTCGTTTGCAAAATGTATATATATTATTAGGTATTATTTTTAGTAAAATTTAAATACATAAAATGTTTTCTTGACTGTTTTATTGGACTTACAATTTAAACAACAATAACATACATTTAAATACTTTATTACAAATGAAGATACACGTTTTGAAATAAACACAATTTAAATAATTTATAGTTGATTATTCTGCATTCAAAATAAATTACAATAGTGTCAAAAAAAATGTGTAAAACAAATATATTATACTGACCGAATAGATATGTTTTTCCCAGTCGACCTACAAGCTTTATCAGCAAAACTTTTTTTTTCAGAAAAGTGGGATTGTTATTCTTTACATTGAACACATTATGCAAGCGTAAAAATGATTATTTTCACATGCACAATACATTTGTAAGTATTTGAAAAACACATTTAAATACCTTTAAGGTGTTCACTATAAATTATTGGTGGAAAGACATTATAAGCTAAAAATAAAACACTTTTTTGTCCTTATTCTACATTTATTAAATATGATCTTGACTGGTTTCGCTCATGACAACCGTGTTAAACAGATAAGAGTATATATTAATACAGTATAAATAGTACCGAATTAACGTGTTCGCCAATCAGTGAAAAGTGCTCGTTATGAGCGAAACCAGTCCTGATAATATAAAATAAATGTGTAATTAGTACAAAATAGTGTTTTATTTTTTTAATATTTTCAAACATCCGCGAGCTTAGAAAGTTCGTAAATGCAATTATTATTTTTTAACATTGAAGCAATAAAGTCATAGCAATTATACATATTGAAGAGTTAACTGCTTTTCCGTTAGTACAACTCCGACTCTATCTTCATCGCTTCTGTTTTATGGTCGTTTACAATCGCCCACGACGATCGGTTTGCTTATTTACTTCCCGTCGTCAAATTGCAATAATTTTGTATTTACGTGCGAACTACAATTTCACCGTAAATAAAAGTATGAATATCCTACCGAACAGTTATTTATCTTCAAAGTAAATAATATTTCATGATTCAAAAGATTAAGGAATACTTAATAATCATGTATGTTGAAATTTCTCTTACTTTTTTTCTATCAAACCCAAAATACATTAACATTTTCAGAGCTCAATTATGACCGGTTTATTTGAGAAAGCTTTCGAAACGATTCGAATCCGTAATAATAGTGTACATTAGCGTCGAAATAGTCATGTATGAAACCTTTGCTTCTTCCAAGCAACGTTGCTATGTTATGACGATAGATTTTTATAGCCCCTAATCAGTAATAACCCCAGCTACATGAACATCTTATATTACGCCTAACAGACATCTTAATTTGGATTACACCAAACCGAGAAGTAAATAATATTTATCGATCTTAGTTTTATTTGATTTGTATATTTATAAAGTAAGAGGAATTTGTTTGACATTTTAAAATCCTTATAGTACAAAATATAGCACGGATTTTACCATTATCCAAATAATGAACTGACATAATATTTTACTCATAATAAAATTGACGTCACACAATAGAACAAAGGAAACATTATGCATTTCGTAATTTAAATTAACTAATGTCATTTTTAACACGATTTAATTTTACCTAAAATGACCGAATTTTACTTCTTTAAATAATATGTCGTGACCAAACTATTTTTTAAGCAGGAAAAACAAAAAATATCATTATTTGAATTAAATATTTCCTCAATTTTTTTAATAAAATGACACTAATGACAACTAATGCATTCATTTTTAAAAACATGCAATTAATTCAACACTCTTAAAACACTACATTTTTTTAATGTCAAAAATACAAATAAATATTATTGTTTGTCTAAACTGTTTTATCCATGCACAGATTTTTAAAAAAATATGGAAAAAATAAAAAATAAAGCTTCTCATAACAGTGAGTAAAAATACAACATAACTGCTGTGTAAATGTCTAAACAGTCTAAAAAATAGTTATTATTTATGTTGAAAACGCATCTTTATTGAGGTGTCCATGAAGATTTCCCCAAATATCTAATTATATTGTTAACTTCCTTAACATAAGTGTCCTCGTGGAATTAAATTATCACCTTGAAGGAAACATTTTTTTTTGATTAAGTGTTTTTGACTAGTGAGTGACAAAGCAATTGAGTTTTTTTGCAATTGCAGAAATCACGCTAATGATATCACAACAACAAAAAATAGAGATAGATAAACTAATCAAAGACATGTGAAGGTCAACAACTACAATGGTTATTAAATATATTATCGTTTTGAGTAATTCAAATTGTTATTTATTTGATCTACTTTCAGCTCAATGATCAATATGGTGTCAAAATTATAAAAAACTATAGGAATGCATATATAACATAATAAAATGTATTTTACACGTACCTGCGTACCTAGGTTTCTCAGTTTTACTGAAATGTACGCTGAACTCTCTTTTTAAATGGTAGAAACGTTTCTCATAATACCGTGTAAAAATAAAACCATATAAAGTAGTATATGTACTATAATAAAAAATATTAGTGGATAAGTTTCCTTGCAAAAAATCAATTTTGAATTTTTAAAAAAAAGACGAACTCGTTTTTGCACGTTTGGTACGACATCGCTTTCATTACTTGAAATATCCGTAACCTGTATAATACTTTTTTCAAATTTTCTGGATTACATAAATAAACGTGTCTGCGCATAGCACCGAGAAGTAAGTGCATGCAAAGGATTTAGCTCCGTATTATTTCGAAATCGTATAAAAAGAGACTCCAGTGTACAAATAAAGATGTGTAAAATTTGTTTTATTTTCAACAATCCTTACACCCAAAGAAATTTCAGTAAAACTGCGATAACTCATACCTGCAAAAAATCTCGATACGCCTGTTTGTTATCAAGCGTGCGATTTACTAGTAATGAAAATACTTAAAAATGGTTTTTACTTCGATCTTTGATACTATGTAAGTTATTCAAATATGAATACGAAAATAAAATCGAAAATATGTGTTTTGTAATGTAATATTAAATGTGAGAATATTTACATAAAAGTTTAAGTATTGTTATTCGACAAACCATTAAATAACAAATAATATATATATTATTAATTCAATCAGTACATATCTTTGAATATAGAAAATAGCTAAAATCATCATTAACATATTGCAGATAATGTATGCAGATGAGTATTTTATCCAATTGAACTTTTCAATATATCTATTTTCAAATAACAAATGTGTGAAATAAGACATAAAAAAACGCATAATAAAGATATTGTTTATTTAAAAAGCTACAGGTGTTAAATTATAATTAATCACAGACTATAGATAAAAATGCCCAAAATTACTACCGGATGTAAACTTGACACTCAATTTAATCCAGTGGGATCAGTAGATCTGAGTTCATTTTTCGTCCACTTGAATCGGTGTTGTTTCAGAGTTTTTATATTTATTTATCTTTAACCAGTTTCTTATCGATTGCTCCAGTGGTTTTGGCGTGTCATGTATCAGGTGTATTACAATTGAAACGTCTTAACAAATGTTCAAATATAGTTTTTTTTTAAATTCACATATACATTTTTCAATCAAAGATAAAACATTAATTTCCATATTCACTAGGGTTGACTTTTTTATAACTTTAATAACCTTTTAAAACTCCACTTATTGTGTGTTGTTGTATACTTAAGTTATAATTTTGTGTACTTATCATAATAACTTTTGAAATATACTTAAATGCATCGTTTAAGATTTCCATTTTTTTCGATATAAGCATTTTTTCCTTACCACCGAAACTAGCAATGTCTTAGGATGCAATATAATATCTGATTTTAAGAATAAGATCCTTACCTTAGCCGTTTGAGTTTATTGGCAAACTTTGCATATTGTGATTTGTTTCCTATCAGAGAAGATAACTCTAAGGTTGAGCCCTTCTACCAAACTGACTGTAAAAAAATACCAATTTTTTTTTTATTTGACATGAAAATCATGTACATATATATTTTTTTCAATTGAAATATAATGTCCTTGTCAATTTTAAATAATTGATTTTTTACCAGTCGTTCATTTTTGCGGCACATCTATGTAATGAAGGGTTTACGATAGGTATTTCACTATTGAGTACCTCTGTAATAAGATATTCGAGACCAGTTTTTATGGGTCCCGCAAATAGAGCCGAAGAAGACTTGCGCATCACGATTTTTTTCATCAGAAACAAATAAAGGATTTTGGTTCCGCGTTACTTCGTTTTGTATCATCCTCTGTGAGGTCAACAGCACCAAATCAATGAGTTCTCAAAACATTTCGGTATTATTTTTGACTACGGGCTATTGTGATTCATAGTATACAAACTAGTATATCAGTATTCAAATGAATGTGCGATCTCCATCTTAACACAATATCATCACAGGGCTTTCTTTGTTCAGTACAATACATATTGTGTATTGTGAACAGTTAATTTTATATGAATTGAAATAAAAAATAAACAATGAAAAACGCAAATATAATACATTTACTCAATAAACCATTTTATAGAACTTTAGAACACTTTGATACCAAACAGATTTTTTATAGTCTAGTATTGTCATTTGAGACGTGAAGTGAGCTAAGTAGTAAAATGGTAAAACTTTTCTCATGAAATTTTAAGTACAATCATGTCTTTACTTGATATTTCGGTACATTAAATATTTTTATTTTAGGGAGATAACTCTACGTGTGTTTTTACTAAGCTCACTTTGAAATTATGATACTTCAATACTTTTTAAAACGCACCTAACTTATTTATTCCTAAAATAACACTTGGCTCACTTCACCTCTCAGGGGCTTATATTATACATTTAAAACGATTAATCGTTAGTTCAAATCATTTTGTATTTTATAAAAGCAAATAAAACAATTTAAGCTTAATCTACAACAGCAAGATTCTACTGTACGCTCAATGCGAGGGGTAAACTTACTCTTAAAAGCAAGCTGCTACTATTTACAGCACTTACTCGTCCAAGTATAGTGTACGCTACTCCACTATAAGCTTATGCTACCAAAAGCATAGAAATACTCTTCAGATTGTAGAAAATAAATCATTACGACAGATATCTAACGTACCGTTTCACGCACGCATCTCACTGTTTCATAGATACTTAAAAATTACTTACCATTTGCGAGCTTTCTCGTGAAATCTCTCTAAAAGATTACAGCGAGGTATGCAAACATTATACAAACATTATACTCAACAATATCTTGTCTTAATAATCTTTATAAAACGACCCCTTGCACCATTAAAATGTCTATACAGCTCCTTTTTTTTTATAGATTTTACATGTATGTATGTATACATATGTATGGGTATATTATACAGATGTTTATATATTCACAATCATAAAATACATATTGTGCCCGTGTGAACTGGCTTCACCGTGACAAACAACAAATAGCATCAGCGATGAAGTAGGAACTTTGACGCTAAGGCCCCCTGAAACTTCAAGCTTCATTAATTTGATGTACAAAAACAATACTATATAATTTTTAGTATATAAAATTTGACGGCTTTAATACTATTAAAATAATTGATTATCATTCACCCGTTTGTTTAATTAATATGCGAATTCAATCGTAACTAATGTTTCCAGAGAGGATACTAGAAGGTTTGATTCAAAGCAAGTTTATCAATATTCGTATTACATAATTCTTATTTTTTGTAGATTTTAAGTGAATATATTTCTTTGAAATAATAATAATAGGAAATTTATTTTAAATATTGCTGTTGACAGGTAGGTAATTTTAGTTGTCAGTTATTATAGTCAAATCGTTTATAATACAATCAATAAAAAAATACATTTTCACGAAAAGCGTGCAATGAATATTTGCGTTAGAATGAAATGTATCCTTACTTAATAATTTATCACAAATAACCATTATTATAAAGCATTGAAATCAATTTAAAATGCACGCTTCCTGCGTAATAATTGCTATATTAATGGATGGTCGCAGAAGAAGATTCATCAATTCTCAAAACCATTATGGCATATTATTTATTAAAGACACGATGTTTTTATTTATTTTTTAATCTATTAATCATACTAAACGAACACACTTGCAATAATAATATTAAAAAAAGAGGAATATTTTTATTGTTGATTCAGCATGTTTGTGTTACTTGGATCAATTTTGCATAGCAACGCTACTGTTTGTATAACAATGGATTTTTGTTTTTTTGTATTATTTTTTGATGGAATATTATCCACAAAAAAAAAACTGGCGCATGTCATATTTGCTTTTCAAGTATATGTATATGTAGTAATTTTGTATACGTTTATAAATCATTGAAATCATTGCAAAAGTAATTATATTAATATTTTTGTAATTAATCACGAAATAAAACAAAAATTGTAACACTCATCCTCAGTGGATATTAGTTGATTTTCTTTGTTAACGTTTGATTTTTTTTCTTAAATAGTTGCTAGTATTTATATGTAAACGATCAGTTCTGCCTGTCTTTTGCTACACCGAAAAATTCAAGCACACTGGAAAACTATTTTATACTATTCAAAAAATGTATGTGATGAAGGTTGGATGTTGAAATGATCACGAAGAAACCAAAGCATTTGGAGTTGACAAGTTGCTACGAAATCGCTGGGTGGTGTTAAAATGAAAAACTTTTTTTCTTCATAAATATTTAAAATGAATACATTATTAAATACAAGTACTATCGTAGGTGTTGAAATGGCCTTAAAATCAAAAAAAGCGGGAACAGGTCTGACTTTTAACCCTATTTTAAGCCAAAGGTTAATATATTAACCAGTCACTTTAAGGTCTATATTTTTAATGCCGCCTATAGAAACGTAACTATAGTACCTCAATACGTTGTCGAGAACGTTTTTTGGTTAATTTATTGACCCTAATATTAAAAAAAATATATCAAACTTATTTTATGTAGGCAATGAGTATACATATTTCAAAATATAAAAGTTGGAATTCAAAATTCCAAAATAATTAATTTGCCCTATAAAGGTTTGAAACAGAATAAGTTTCTTCAATATGTAAAAATAGCATTTGATTATATTGACGTAAAATACTCACTATTGCTATTATTTAAAGTTACATTTCAAATTGATTGCCCTCAACAGGTTGTGTTATCAATGTTATCATTGGATATACTCAATATCATAAGGCGTGAATGATCAACATTTTCACAGGGGTAATAAAAATATTGAGAAGGTAAAACTATCAGTGTGAAAGTAGTATAAAAAATCTATGTCTTTCTACCAAGAATTGAAAGTTATCATTTTAAAAGTGACAAATATTAACATGTTAAAAATTAAAAAGAAGAATTAACTGTTTTCTTTCAATTCGACGTGGATATTTTTCCATATATTTACAATAATAATACTGTATTCACAATGACCAATGTACAATCTGTGACCATTAATACAATACAGCGTCATATACAACGCCATCGATCAAAAACATAAAAATAGGAAAAATTGCGTCCTATAATCGAGGAAACACGATAATTATTTATTATTCAAAAACAAGTAATTTAACTTGGCAAAACAGTTTATTAAAAAACATTGAGATATAACCAAGATATTACCATCAACAATCTCCAAGATTTTATTATTTATTTTATTAAATCCACAGTAGTAGTATTTCAAAAAACTCTATCGCTACCCTTTTACAATGGCTTTTAAATAAAATACGGTTTTTATAAGAAGCACAATATGAATATTGAAGAAACAGTAGCTACACACAAATTAAGCCTGACATCATATGCATAACTAATTATTTCTCATTTGAAGGTTAGTGAACTAATCTGTACACTGATAAAAAAAATACTACCAGGTGGCTAGATATAAGTAATACACAAATTAAGCCTGACATCATATGCATAATTAATTATTTTTCATTTGAAGGTTAGTGAACTAATCTGTACACTGATAAAAAAAATACTACCAGGTGGCTAGATATATAGGTATAAAATAAGCTTATACACTAATATATTTATGATTCTTTTCATGGTTTTGCAAATGTTTTAATCGCAGTAATCGGTATGATACATGATTTAAATGAACAATCAATTGAATAAGTGCATGTTTACTAAACATCAGTAGCTTCCATATATATATTTGCTAGTCGATTACCGCATTTTTAATTTAAATTAATTAAGTTTATCGTGTGCCCATTGGCTATAAGCGTCAATACGCATGAACCGTTCAAAGCCTCGACCCATCTGCCGTCATGCAAGAACAACCCAAAGATAACCATTGTATAGTCGTTATTTACATTAAATCTTGAATTTTATTTGATTGGCGTGTCATTTTTGAATGCTTTAGTCAGCCAAGGTTGTTCCTGACTAATTTATTTGATAAAATTACAATCGTTTAATAGGTCAACTTGTATTTTAGGAATATCTTTGATACATATGTTTTCATCTACATATTATATTAATATCCCTGATATAAGCCAGAATTTGTTGAGTAGTTTGCAAAACATATCCATCATATTACAGATAAACTTGGTTTACTTTCCAGTGAACTTCGTTTAATAATTTGTATTAAGATATAATTAATGATATTCTATTTAATCAATAATTTCTTTTTGCATCTAAAGCTTAAACGTAAAAGCTTGTCATGTTTCTGTTATGCGATTTATGTTATGTTAAGTAATGAAATTTTATTGAACGCGTTTCAAATATTTAAATAGCATATAACAGAAATGAGATTATTCCAACCACAAAAAGTGGAAACTAAATAAATTATAAATTCTCAGAATAACTCCTTGATTTAAATCATATATTAAAAACCTGAAATATCATAAACGTTTTAAATATTAACTTTTGCAGTATTTTCCCATATAGATTGATTCGTATACAATATCACATAAAAGTATTTTAGTTAATTGCTTTCGCATGGTTAACTTAAAAAAATACATAGCAAAAGTGATTAAAAGAAAAAAAAACTTATTAAATCCACCTGCTTATTTTTTACTTACCAGGCATACTATCTGATATTTATATGATTAATTTATCAAATAACATCGTAAAATATAATGGCGTAAGCTTGAATTTTCAAATTGAGATGTTGAATCACTTGAAACCATTTTACGAACCAATAGTGTATACTACATATCGCTTTCGAAAAATAATAATGGTTTAATTTGCTTGTTAAATAATTAATAACGATGTGCTACAAAAGAAAGTATTAAAAAACTTGGATGCTATTTTATGTTTTTTTTTAAGCACAGGTCATTATAAAATTTATTGTTTTGTTTAACACATATTGTGTAAAAAATATTCATTGAAGAACTCAAATATTTAAATCAATATTTCAAACATCAAGTCAGAAGGTCCGAGTGTTAATAAGTATCCATGTAAAAAATGTTATGGTTGTATTAAAAAAAAGTAAATACATATATAAGTAGAATATTTGGTGTGTCAAGGTTTTTGTAGTACTCGCCTATAAGAATATACCTTTAGAGTTGTGAAATTCTTATTTAATTAAAAAAAAATACAATGAACTATTGACCAAGGTAAACGAAGATTCAATTTTGTACTCCTCTTATCTTAAAGTCTTAATGATTCAATTTGTCGGCTTTGTTTTTATTACTTCGCCGATTTATTAAGAATATTCTCTTTTGTATCTTATAACATCATATAGTATTTTTATATTTATCACGTTAATATACTAATCGGAAGAAATTATTACTTCTTAATAATTCGTGTGATTTAAAAATATCTGTATCAAAAGTGTTTTTGTTTATATATAGTTCATATAAATCTCCTGAATTTTTATTCTTAATATTCTTGACATTCTAATACTTGTATGGAAATATATTTGTAGTTTGTAGCTTTATTTTAATTGTTGAATTGAGTTATCAATCTTTCTGACGAAGATTAGATACCATCAACTATAACTGTGTGATGTCATTATGTGCTAAGTCTTGATACAAATAATAGCGTATAAGAACTATTTGATAATTGGTTCTCACGTATGAATTTTTTTATGTCACTTATATGATAAAATTTTCCCTACAAAACGAGTTTGTTTGGAGCGATTAAAATCAGAGTGTTTGTGTTCAATTAATTCTTTGATATATTCCGACATCTAAACATAATATTTACTACAACGATTTATTATACACACGCCCCTCAACTTTAGCAAAAGATAGCTTATGAAAGACGCGATTAATCAAAAATTGATGCATTTTATAGCTAATGTCATTGACACATTCATGTCTTTTTTAATAATATTTTTGAAAAATTACAGTTTTCAACAGTAAGTTTTCATAATACAAACAAAATTATTTTAATGTATAAATATTTTTAAGCAATCGGCTGGTTAACTAAATAAAACTTTTAGTAGGATGTTAAAACGTTATTTAAATTATATACGGTTAATTCTGATTACAATAAGAACCTTAAATTCGGTGGATATAAAAAACAAATAACCAAATTTATTTAATTTTTTTAATGCCCCACAATTATAAAGATAACCTAGATTTTCAGCACTTGGCCTTGGTTAGTAATTTGATTGCCGTTTTTAGAATTAAAAGCTGTAATTATAATTATTCTTTAGGATTCTTTGAGCTACCACTCAATATTTGACTAAATTATTGTATTCAAATATAGCCTCCATTTTTAATTTGTAAAAAATCATTTAATTAAATTGAATACATAATATTTGGGTTGAATATATTGCGCTAAAATGTGTTTTTAAATAACATCTTTTAACCTAACTTAAAATAAAAGCAAAACGTGTCCTAAAACGGTTAAAAGATACCATCCGTAACAGGTATTTAAAAGGAGATATAATTAAGCGGCCATTTGTATTGTTCGTATATAGTTGTTTAGAAGAGAGTTTTAGAAATTCTGATTAACTTTCACTTAACACTATATAATGATTTTTTCCTTAACTGACATGTTTTTACAAGTTTATGACGGAATTTTTGGACTTGTTACGAATGTGGGCTGATTCATGATTTTATTAATGAATCGATTATTGTTGGAAAGAAAACATATTCAAACAAGTAAATCACAATTTATCCCGCACTCCGACCAGCACTGGCTTTGTTTAGTGATTCAGAATTCTTACCTGTATTAACGTCAATCAATAAACAATATATTTGTGCCTAAAATTACTACTTCTAATAAAAAAGTGTTTGTGACGACTAAGATCTGTCAAAATTTCCATGAATGTTGAATTGGAATGTCGGATTCTGTAGTCTAGTGGTAATAAATTTACCATGCCGATCACGTGAGCATGGGCTTAAGTCCCGGCAAGGTTAATATCAAATCAATTTTTTTTTTCATATTTCATTTGAGAACTACTGTTTGCGATGTTCTGTCTCCTTGAGTTGATCTCGAGTGATTTTGAAAAAAGTCTCATCTGATTAAAAAAATCAAAATATTTGACTCCTTGGCCGTTAGCTGTAAAGCCAGATATATTTTTTTTGATTTCAAAAAAAAAAAATGAAGTTGCATCTGATAATCGTTAAATTCAAAATAATTTTCTAATGCGTGTTGTGAAAAGTTGCATGGATTAAATGATAAACGATAAGATGTGACTCGTCCGGTCGGTGAATAAACCTTCTTGTGACCCTGGTGGCGATAATTGGAAGACAGATGATGATGATGATGATAATGATATCATAGAGATGATCCATGTATTGTTTAGGGGGACCATTACTTCTATAAACTCAATGCATTGCGGTATAGTGTTTCTACGGGTGTAATAGATAATGTTGTATTGAATATTATCCCAACCTCTGTAAGTTATGCAGTCATTGCTTTACTTAGTTGTCAGAAGAGTCTAATTCATTTTTAAAATTTAATCTTTGAGATTTACAGGTGGATGGATTTAACATATGATTTAATTTAAGTTATTTTGAGAACATTGTATTGATTTATTCTGAAAAATTACAAATTTAATGTTTCACGTTACAGTATTATAGTAAAAATTAAATCAGGCCAATTCTTAAAACTTGCAATGTATTATTGCATGGAAAAAATGAATAAAAAAATGAGTGATTAAAGTATTTATCGTCTTATGCTATGGTTATCCGACCCATCAACGCTGATCATTCTTGGCGTCTTCAGCCTTCTGTTTCACTGATTGGAGTATTGTTTGATGCATTAAATGCAAAGAGAAATAAATGGTTGCGTTGTTTATTGCTTGTCAAAAACATGATTGCCAAGACCTCGTATGTCTCTGATATCTTATTTGATTGCATTCAAAGGTATACTATTTGATTAAAATATTACTAATATTCACGATCGTGTAATGACGAGTGAGTCTTAAAAAAATATTATTAGTAAATTTACATTTGTGTTTGAACATCACACAAATTAGAATTATTCTGGGATTTTAAGGGTGTTTGAAAATATATCGAATTCGAGCTAATTTTACTCATTGACTATAATTTTAGCACATTTTTCTTTTGCGTAATATTATTGCCACGTACATACATATATAGATATACGTAATTAGCCATGTGCTTTTATTTAATGCACTTTCAGAAGTTGACTCATATTTGTTTTTTCGGTTAGCGTTTATAATATTATTAATCAAAACAAATATAATCAAAACAGCGTTAATGTCGGCCAATTTGGATCGATTCTGACTCGTAAACTTCCTCCATAAATCTACGAATGTAACTTCATTACCCTGCCCTGGAAGTCTTAATAAATAAAATATGTTTTCTTACAGAATATTCAACAACAAATTGGCTTCTATTTTTTTAGTGTTTTTGTAGATGTATTAAATATATTATTAAAATTTTATTGTTTCTACACAAAAAATATAAACACGTTACATTATGTCTATAAGTCACTTTTGACTAGGAGTTTGAAGTTAATGGTCCGTAAAATAGGGAGAAATAGCTAACGTTGCTATCTACAACATTGTTGTGACGGTAACCAGCTCACGTCCGGCCTATAGTCTCACCGTGGAGGTGTCATTGACCATCAGTGGAAGGTGGAAGCGACATCTTCAGTGGCAATAACATTCGAGAAAGCATGTACGTAATCTGAAGAAACGAAACAATCGTTCCCGCCTCTCATAGAGACGGCTTTTATGGTTAACGTTTGTGATAGCGTTCCGCCTCGCAAATTATAATATGGCAGAACTTACTCATATGCTACAATGAAGAAGTAGTGGGTTTTAAAACTAGACAAACTATTAAATTAGTTTTTGTTTTATTGGTCATATACTACACTTTCACTTTATTTACGAGTGTAGTATTTTATCATTTTAATAATATTGAATGTCTTTTTCCAGGTGAGTTTCCTATCCGATGACAAGTCATAAACCAAAATATAACCAGAAACTGTAAGTTTTTTTCATTATTATTGTTTAATAATGGGAATTAAATATGTTCGTAAAATATATTTTTCGGCACGTAGTTTATATAATATATAAGAAAATATTTGTGATAAACGACTAAGATTAATATTAAAACCTACAAAACCTCTTCGATTAAAGTAACAAAAATTTAGACTGTGTTAAAAAATAAATTTAAAATTCAATAAATTACTTTTATTATCAGTGTGTTTTTTGAATACACATACAAAATTAAAAAGAACTTAATTTTAAGAAGTATATTTTCATAATTTGTTGTTGAAGCAAAAAGCATGAACTGAATCGATAATGGAGACCTATTTGTTTTAAAAACAGCACTCGAAAGAAAAGTCACGAAAAGAAAGTAGTACGAATTTTTATTTACGACTTCGTTGCATCATATGTTTTCTATCATATCGAATCACTCTAAATCTTTAATTTAAATCATCATTGTGTTCATCACATTAATCCAACAATCTGAATATGTAAATAAATCAAAGCACTTACATGTTACGATTTATTGTTTTTATTTTAAAACAATATTTATAATAGACATTGTGTCATTAGGAATAGTGCCGACCATTGTTGCACCTGGTGAAATTAAAGTAATCTTTTAAAGTAGCTAACGTTTTAAAATGACTTAATGAAATGGTTTGAGATGCCACGCTAAAAGCTTTTTGATTTACTCGAGTTCAACATCCTATACTTAATTGTATTTGTGTGCTGTGTCAAACTTAACAATATCCACTATAAAAGAATTTCTTAACAAATATAATGCTATCCATTAGCGACGTATTTAAATACAGTCAAATATATTAAAAATTTAGCAATCATTCAAGAGTTTGTTTGTGTTGATGTAAGGCAACAAATAAAAAAGAATATATGAAACTTCAAATAAAAACAAAAAAATCCAATATATTAACGGATTTTTTTTCTGATGTGTGAAGACAAATTTAATTTACTTAAAATTATGTTGAGGTGAGTGAATGTTTTACTAAAAATTAAACATTAACAATATATTTATCATCCAGATTTTTTGATCAATTGATGGCTTCATAGCATAATGCTTTTAAATAATTTTTGGGGGCTATTAAAATAGTATCATGGTTAAAAATTAAGAATTTGTCGTAAAACATAATTTTTTTCATTTCAAAAATCGTTATATGTATGTACAGAATTTTATCTCAACTTAATTTATTTTTAAACAATTGGTGGTTTTAGGCGGTTTTGATAGCTACTTAAATAACATTACAATACTATACAATCAAACAGGTTTTAAATTATGTATCTTGTCACAGTTTAAAATGAAAATTTGTCATACAACAAAATGGAGTATGTAATATTTTAATAGCACGTTACTCATTGCGTCATTTCTTTTGTTAATTAATTAGAAATCGATTCATTTTAAGAAAACAAATTAAGTTTTCTCAATTTTATTACCAATTAATCTTAACTACTAATAAATTGACAGTGTCACAATATTTTAACTGTTTGTGACGGTTGATTAAAGTGATTTCATAGTAATTTGTCTACACATTTCAGTATCTTTCTTATTATTGTTTCATTAGAGACTGATAAAATTTTACTTATAATTACAATTACATGTTATGATAACACAGCATTCGTAATATAACATTTTATCGATGTATACATACGTTATATTAAAAAAGAAATAAAAACCTTTTTTTAATATATATATATTTTATTAAGTTTTATGATTATTCATATCTATGACGGCAGCGTAAATCTGAAACAGTTTAAATCGATAGATATGTGTCTTCTTATAGTTAAACAATAGTATTTCGTTACTCGTTAGCTGGTGCATTGACTATGTTTGTGGTATCATTAGAATTCTTTTAATTGCTTCAGATTATCAGTCATGTATATAAATATATATCCCTACATGTCTAAGGAGTTATTAACTACACATGAAAACCATTAATCATAAAACGCCTTAACATGATTTTTTTGTACTGATTCGTAATACATCTTGAAATCGATTTGTTTCTATCAAACAAGTTTAGGAATATTTTGAAATGACTTACAACTGCCCATTATTACATCTTTGAAAATATTCCGTCGTATTAATTTACTATATATATTATGTTTGTTCAAATCATTCCTGTTATTTGTTAAAAAAAACTAAATAGAATATAATTATGTTGTTACAAAATCTCTAGTACCCTTATTATAATTTACTTAAAGACTAAATGTGTACATCTGTAATGAAATACTTGCAAGGTATTTTTTTATTATTATAAATTATTCAAAAAGTATAGAACTATTCAAATGAATGCTTAAATACGATGAAAAAATTATGAATAGTGAATCTCTTCTCTGGCATTGCTTGTGTTACATCCTCAAGTCATCATTTTCCTTTTGCAGCAGAGATGATAGCTATGGAACGTAGTTTTTCAGGTTTAAAAAAGGACTACTTAGTGAAACTTAATAAACAACGAATCCTAAAAAGATTTTCCTACTCAAAAAGAGGGATCTAGGCGA
Source organism: Himalopsyche anomala (assembly GCA_031772345.1). Classification (NCBI taxonomy): domain Eukaryota; kingdom Metazoa; phylum Arthropoda; class Insecta; order Trichoptera; family Rhyacophilidae; genus Himalopsyche; species Himalopsyche anomala. Next base: position 29,912,915 of record CM062821.1, read on the forward strand.
GTCTGGAGAATCTTAGTGTGGAACCAAATGAAATTAAATTAATTTATATTTTCGATAGATTCGGCGGTAACTTTGTGGAATTTCATTTTAATATAAAATAAAATAACTTAGATTATTCTCATTCGTACTTAAGCAAGCATTTGCAAAAGTAGTTGTCTGAGGATGCCTCTGAAAGAGGCGAAACACGTGTCACAGTTTGTGACACAATACGTGGAATAATCTAAGTTATTTTATTTTATATTATTCATATTTAACTACTAAGGAGAAGTAACCAAAAAATATATATATTTTGGCATGGGAACATCCATAATAAATTGAATGTGCAACATTTTTGCGCCCGTTACAGAGATTTAAGTTATTAATTAATATTATTTTCTTGCGCACAAGAGAGACAACTAAAAACATGTTTCAAATATTTGCTATCATTATATTATGAGTTGCTTACTGACAATTCAAAATTTGCGATGTAGTATTTTTATTTAGAAATCGGTATAAAAGTGAGATTAATTAATTAATTATTTTTCACCATTAAAAAGGAATTCGCACAAAGAGGCTAAAACTGAATGGAAAACTTTTATTGATAATCATTCACATGATTTTGTTTTATATTACATAATATAAAACTGTGCATACGTTTATGGTATGTAATTAAGTTAAACATTCATAAAAAATGTGTTTTTTAAACAAAATTTGATGTTTTAATACATGTGACCTTCCTTGAAAAAGACACAAAAACGTGATGACTATCAAAGTCAAGTCATGATCAACAATTAATTGAACTTCTGTTTTATTTTTAAAAGCTTAATTTAAACATTTTTTGAATGCATCATTTAGTTCATTATCAATTCGCGAAATCGTGTTCTTTGCAAAATGGACTAGGATTGTAAAGCAACGTCAACACGACGTGTTCATTTTAATTGTTTTTTTTGTGTGAATCACAGCGTAAAAATAACTATAATAGTTGTACATACGATCCTGTGAGAATTGAATATTTTTTAGTGTCACACGACACAATTATAAAAAGCTTAGCTACGAGTCACACGTTTGGATTAATTATAATTTGAATATAACATGTGGGATACCATTTTTTTATCCTTTCTAAATCAAAATGCTTCAAAAATATTTTAGGAAACTATAGCTTACGAATAAACCTTATATCATTTCACAGAACTTCATTGTGATTATGCAGCTGCTTTCCAAGTGTTAATAGAAAAATAACTGACAATAAATCTTAAATTAAAAAAGCTTTTAATTAAGTAGTTATAACAAAGTTTAATACATCAATAATACACATCTATTAAATAAATACACAAACAAAGTTGTAAGATAAACGTCGTTTTATTACACTGTCTTCTAGATATTTAAAATTGTTTTGAGAACGTTTGCCTGATTAAGACAAACCTTATTTTTACTACATATTCCTGCTACATTAATTTATGTTGATTGGCTCAAATTTAAAACATGTATTGATTCCCATAGAAGTGGCCATGCACATAAATTGCATAGTTAAATTCAATCATTCATAATGTGTAAGAAAATTTTAATATTTAGGAGCTAAATTCCGAAGAATCGATTGAGACTGGAAAGATTTTTTAAGCTTAATTTTTGTTATTTGAGTTTATTCGTCCTGCGTTCGTTATAAGGCGATATTTTCATTAAAAAAATGTTTATAAATAAATGTCTAAGCATTATAAACCGGATTAAATAAAAATATAAAATTGTGTGAGTTTACTTTTTCAAGAGATCTTTTAAATGCTTTTAATGATAGACTTTCGAATTATTCGATTACTCTATTTTATTTTTCACAAAACAATAATATATCACTGTTAGCGCCAAAATTTTTGAATTAAGAAAGTTATAGAAAATTAACTCAAATAAAATTGCACCACCAATGTCCAAGATCTCAAATTTAAATTTAAAATAAATAAATTTGATATTGATCTTCCGGGATATGAACCCAAGTATATCTAACCGCAAGGGCAAATCTCTTACCACTACATCACAGAGGCGAACGATCAAGATTATCCTACCAATTTCATTGTAATGTTTTTTATAGTATATTATAAATTTAACACTACTATATACCATAACACTATTCTTTTTTTATCGTGTAGACTCAGTTTTGGATTAGCACGCGCGATCGTGAAGCCTAAAAAACTATCGATACATTTTAGTAAAATTATTATTAATATGGGGCCGATGCCCTGGGCATATTTGTGTGTGCTTGCAATCATCACATATGGGCAGGGTCTAACTGGCTCAGGTGGTAAGGAATCTTTTGCACTGGCCACCATTCTCGACGGCATTTGTTTCATCTGCATGACATTATAATATTTCAACGCGAAATCAACTCCACCCATTTTCACTATTTGTACAATAGTATTTCGATAAAAAAAATACGCTTCAAACAAAAAATGATGAACAAAAAGAACATAACAATTCCTTTTTTTACTCGAGAATGTTATAAGATAATAAAAAGGTTTTTTATGGACCTGTTGATATTTTTCAGCAATGTATAACGTAACCTCTAAATTTATTTATTGTTATTGATTCCAAGTAAATATCTTCTTTGAGACATTTTTCACCAGTTTGTTATTCGCTGACGTGAACGGTAAACGGATATTTACAACACATATAATATGATACTTTCGATGTATTCGGCAGTAACTTTGTGGAAGTTCATTTTAAAATAAAATTAAAAATAACTTAGATTATTCCACGTATTGAATACTTTTAATTTTAATAATTTTATATTTTAACATATAATATGTTTTTAGAAATTAACTCATATTCGATGTTCGATGATTCGACTGAAAAAAACTATGGTATGTTAAAACTATATGGGCCTATTATAGGGGAAGTGAACAAACTAGTAAAATAGTAAAAAAATAATCTTGGACATTAAATTACTATCACGACTATTTGGAGCTTTGGTAGATTGCATTTATTTTAATTTTACGGAGATAACACTATTGCAATGTGTTACTGAAGTTACTTCACTTTTACGATACTTCAATACTTGTAGAATATTAAAAAAACACTTTGCTCACTTCACCTCTAATGGGCTCATATGTAAAGAGGCTGTTCTATATAATAGAATGTTATTAATAAAAATCAATGTAATTTGAAAAATATTTAGTTGTAGTGGTATCCAAAGAAATTGATAAACAACGTTAGTATGCTTAGTCAAGTTGTTAAAGCCATTTGTTAAGGGTTTGAGTATAATCCGAACGTAGCCACATGAGCGAGGAAATTGGATAAACAACGTTATTAAGATGCAAAAAAATGATTTAATAAATTAATTTTATAGGATGTTTGCAAGTGAAATTATCAAACATACTATTTATTTTAGCTTTCAAATTTTTAAATGATTCTTGTCTGGATTATATAGTTTCTCAATAATAATATTACTGTTTTTATAAGTGAGATGTTACTGCAATTTTTAAAAGAGTATAAATGCTATCTACCTTATATAAACCATACCTGCTTGTAAAACTGTAATTGAACATAAAATATTGATTTTGTGACAGCTGTAAAAATTAACACAGAATGATTTGAAAATAAAAACTGCTTTTGCAAGGTATGTTTTGAATTTTCTCACAATTCAAAATACTCCTTGTTTTTATGTGTGAATTGGTATTTTTATAATTGTCTATTATAAAAAACATTCAACTATTAAATGCGTATACTGTCCATTTAAAATAACAGCGATTGCGATTATTCCAAAGTATTTTTTTAAGCAACAATTTTCTTCACAGTCTGATTGGAGTAAAAAAATAACAGTTGCTCGTGATATAGCAGTTTTCACTAAGTTAACAAATCACTAATCACATAAAAACATTTGATTTCACGTACCACGTAGTGTTAACCTTTTTAGCGTTTTTTTATTACATCATTGGCCACCTATAGTATTTTATTGATCGTCGTTTTTATCCTGTTAATCTGGCTGATATCAATTTACGAGTAAGCAAAAAATTTTGGAATATTTAAATCAAATTACCAACGTGCTTTTGAAAATGTTCAGCGTATGAATTACTAGTGTATGTCCAGCTGTTCTATGTCAGTTCTAAATCCCTCTAAATTAAATTGTTAAAATTTTTAAAGTCGGTTAAAATCAGAATATTTTGAGAATACTTGTTGTAAGACGTTTTATGATTGTTGACTCGTCATTCTATCTGCGCTTCGTTTTTTGGATTACTTGAAAAAGCAGAGAAAACAATTGAATAACAAGCATCAATTTGAATTTTTCACATGTAATTCTAACTGAATGTAATCCAAACATAAGACTGGGGTTATCACCATAAAAATAATAAACTTAAATATTAACCATCGATTAATTATTGGCGGTGTCGACAAAATGGTATTTTAAAAGAAAAAAATATGATTCATTGTCGACACTAACAATTAAATAATTCTCTTGATTGTATTGGAATTTTCTTGAAAGAACTTCATTGTAATAAGGTAAAAATTCAATTTTACGTATATATAATAATATTTTTAGAACTTAAATATTTGCTATTTTTTTACCTTATTAAATAATGTTCATATAGAATCAAATTCAATAGCTATCTCAAAACATTAAAAATCAACTTATATAGTTCTAGTATTAAGGTGCCGATATGGAATGATTACTCTTTTATTTTTAGGACCTGCAATACTATAAAATAAATATTTCCCAGATGCACCTCCATATATTCATATATCCCCGAAAGTTTGTTTCAGTAAACTCACATTAAATATTTTGACCTTAAAACATACTATTACCAAATCTATGAAAAAAGATTAAATCGAAATTTATTATTTACTAATTATTGTATTTATTAAAAACAATTGTACCACTTTGATTGCCTGGCGTTTGTCCTCTTTAATTACGGTATCGAATAATCTGAATCTTTGAACGATAAAATCTTTTTTTTTTATCAAATTATGGATTTGTGTGCTTAATACGTACACGACTGTGAGCATTAACTTCAAATCATCCGACCTCAAAAAATGGATGAAGTTAACTAACAATAAGTCTAATTAATTTATTAAAATAAATTTCTAATACCACCTGTTAAACCGATTCTATTAGTAGATAGTTTTTTTTGAGATACTCCATCAGATGGTCATAATATATTCTACATAAAGATTGTAGATTTTTTGCCAGATTGACTTTTTTTACAAATTTATTAAACGCTCGCGTAATACTATCGTTGAATTCATTTATTGTGCCGCGTCTTTAACAAACAGATGATCGTCTTTTTATGCAAAATAATGACATAAACGTTTGAATTAAAGATTTATTGAAAAATAAACACCGTTATTTAAAAAAAAACCGCCATAAAGAGGAACGATACGTGATCGTTTTCCGATTTGTTGTTAATAAACAAATCATGTGATGGCTCAACTCTTTAATAATGCGAGATTAACCGAAACGGTTTTATAAAAAAAAACCATTACGAATTTTCGAACTTCCCGTGACGTATCGTGTGAATGAACTTGCTTAGTATGATATTCCACCATCTCGATTTCAATCTTTTATTGAAAATATTTTTTTTTCATCGCTTAAAACCGGTACCACGTATAGCAAAATTGTTTCTTAATTTATGGTGGATGAATAATATAAACATAGATATCTTTTAATTTGTTGTATTTATTCGTTAAAAATATACAATAATCGAGGGGGTCAAAAGCAAAGACAGCAATCTTAAACGGAAGTCATTTTGAGAAAAACGTAAAAAACTAATTACTAATTTATTAAATTTATGTACACTATTCCCCACGGTAGAATATTGTGATTCACAATGAATCCGTTAAATGTGCTTAGCAAAAATTTTGTCACGTAATCTTTTGTATTCGACGAAACGTTTAGATCGATGAAGATGAATTTGCATCTAAAGCAAATTTCAAAAAAACTGTTATTCTATGGAATGACAAGATATTTTCTACTGAAATTACAGCTCACAACTGAAGAATTTTCAGCTTGATTCGATAGAATGATTCAGGATATATAGATTGAAAATTGTATTTACTTCTGACCCCCTTATTTGTTTTTTTTTTGTATCGTAACAAAACAATTATTTTTAATTATTTGATTCATCTCTGTAATGGTAAAAGCTTCTGTTTTGAAATTAAGTTTTTGTATCCAGTGGCAGATCAAGCACACGGGAGGCCACTGGCGCAATACAATTTAGAGGCCTCGTTTTTCGGATTACATAATAACGTCAAAATGTTTCATGTTAAATATATAAAAATCTAAACAAAATGTATATGGGTTATTTAATATAAATCATTTTTAAGGCCCCTAGGATTCAGAAGCCCCAAGCGCGTGCCTCGTGCACTTATAGGATAATTCACCACTGTTTGTGTCACTTTATAAAATCGACCGCAGTGTGACACATGTGAACTATGATGTTTAACAAGAACCAGTGTTAAGTCAACTTCTATTTAACAGGAGTAAAATGGGAGTAGAACATAGTGGCAGTTGAATTGAGTTGAAATAAACAAAAGGGAAATAACTGCAAAATGCAATATGCAGAATGGACATATTGAGCTTCAAAGTTTTGACACATTTTTAGATAAAATACTTCATATTAATTAAGAAGTTTGACAGTTGAAAAAGGCATAATACACAAAAAAAAATCAGATTCAGAAAGTCTAATCATCCAACTTTTTGAAATTGTAAAAATAATAAGAAATAGATGTTACGTTTTGTTGTAATAATCGTCATCAATAATTGGCTCTTAGCACTATTCAGACGACCGTTTTTTTAATTATACATATTGCAATGTATACAACAAAGCAATAAATACACGTAGACAATAGAAAAATTACTAAATCTTCTAACGTGTGTTCTAGATTTACGTCTCGTGTCGATGTTAACAGTTGTGGTGCTATGAAAGTAAAGTAACCATTGCATAAGAAGCGAACAAGATCGGCGAGCTTTGTGCCAAAGCAGAGTACCGTTACTCGAATACAAACTTGCTTACTCCGACGACACGCTGGTAGAAGTTCGAAGCTGAAGTTGAACCAGACTAGATCAGGTTTTGATCAACAATTTTGACGCTGGCCGGGTGGAATTTATCCGATGCATCCGCTATATAAGACACACTTATAATAATCATTAATATTTTATGTCCGAACATACGCACCTTCGCATTCCTCCAACACCTTCGATGCAACTTGTAAGCAAGATGCAACTACTATATAAACGCAGTGTTGATTTCAACCATCACCGTAACCGAGTGGTAGATTTTCTTAAAATTTATTCTTATTCGGTTTTGCGTTCATGCATTCGAACCGCCGAATGAAAGCTTTTGCAGATAAGTTTACGAATTTGGTTTCAAACGTACATATATATGCTATGCTTAAAAATCTATTAATTTACCCTCTAGATCAGAGTTTTCCAACTCGTAATACGCGAAAAAAACAGTAATGGCGGACATGCGAGAATGAATAATTTACAAATATAAAAAATGGTGATTTGAAAAAAATATATGGTGGTACAGTTTACCGTAATGTACTACCACGCGAGTCAAAAATGCTTGGGAAGCTCTGCCCTAGATCATGGGTGGCCAAACTTTTGATCTCTGCGGGCGACTTCATACTGACATTAGTTGTAGCGGTCCACTAACACCGTACTTTCTAAATTGTTATAAAAAGTGAAGTAATTCAAAGCATTATACAATGTGTATAAAAGGGTTATAAAATAGATAGATAATAAAAGATACACTCAATCCTTGTTACGATGCATCAAGCGGGCGACATGGAACGGCTACGCGGTCGACGTCTCAGCCACCGCTGTCCTAGATGATCCCGAAAATTTGGCGTAAAGAGCGAAAGATATTCTATCAACCAATTATGTTTATTCCTTTCTTATATACAATACAACGAGTGCTTGTTTCACTATTTTTTTTAAGATTTTTAATTTAATTTTGTCTCTTTATTGGTAGTGGCAATATGTTTTTTTATAAAGCGCTACCAGTTTCATAGAATTGTGAATTGTCTATTCCGTTCTCCAAAAACACTTCATACTAAGCCCAAGTCATGAAAAAATATATTAATAACGGTTAGTGCATAAAACCAATCGCTCAAAATCGCCATTTAAATGATAAGTATGTATAAAAGAAAAAATAAACATTCTAATATTACATGTTTGGTCAACTGCATTGAAAAAATAGGTTTTAGTCAAAGCAAAATTAAAGCCAGACCGGAATTCACTGTTAGGCCAAGCCGGGTGCGCGCATTGCCAATTCGCTTTGGCTTATTTTATTTCATACGCTATACTGAATTTATAAATATCTTTTAAATGAAAAAAACTCAAAATTACAATATCTGATTGAATTTTAATTTACTATCGTTTAAACCGTTATTTTTCATTAAAATTTTAATTAACTCTAAAAAATATATACATGAGGTGAGTTTATTTATGCTAGCGGTTTATACTAAATATATTTGGAGAAAAATACTTTAAGCAATGTAGGTGTAAAAAGGTTTATTGTGACAAAATACTATTTAAATATTACATGTTATAATATTGTTTAAATAATATTTGGGTTTTAAGTTTTGACATCGTACAAAAATTACAATGATTAATATCATCGTCTCTTTAGTTAGAACAACTTTGGCAAAATCATGTTAAAATTAGTAAATTATTTGATTTAAATAATAAATACGACAACTATTAATTCAATAAATTATTAAATCATATTGACACTTCAAATCAAACGATACGGTGGGGATAATTACGGAATTAAAAAACATAAGCAAGTAATATTTATTGCAATTATGTAGTAAATTATGTTATTGTGTCAGATAACTGAGATCTTTTGAATGGATCATTCCACCCAGTTATGTGCGAATAGTTTTTTATGGAGAAAATCGTTTAGCGATTGACACACTCCACAAAATATTTACAGGCCTAATTTCAGTTGTAGACATTTTTATATTAATGTCATTATTGAGTTACGTTACACACGAGCAAATATCGATGTTGAATAATCTACAAGGATGGCTCGTACAGAATTACAAAGCTTGACGAATATTATTTGCATTATTATTTACCGAACGTCAGCTCGACACTGACATAGTAAACGATTTTATGGTAAACAAGAAGGTGCAATAATATCATTCGTAAGATACCGTGCGAATGATTTTTTGTCCATGATGCCCCTATTACATACGAAACGATGATTGATGCTTTTTTTTTAAATTTTCAACATGGTGTTAAATCATTGTGTTAATTATTTATAAAGCAATTAAAATATCAAAGTATTCAAGTTTAATTAAAACAAAAGTATAATACAGAAAAAAAAACCAGTGAGCTATTTTTAACTGAATTGATCTTTTCTTGTTACACTTAAAGAAATGTTCAAATTTCATTGGGTGCAACACCAAACACTTTTACAAACAATAGTCTAAGATAAATTGTAAAAATTTGCGTTAAAATTAAAACATTTATAATGTTTGTTAATAAATTTGAAATATTTATTTTAAAAAGTTATCTTTTGTTTTAATACGTACATATACATATTTTGTACTTTTATAAATTCTATTATGTGAATAAAATATATAAACAAATATATTTCAATAACGTTAAGTATATAAGTCCAAAAACATCCAATTGTTTTTTTCGTATATATTGAGGAAATTACACAATTACATAATTTATTTTTTAGACTCTTAACTCGTATTCTGTGAAGTATACTTCTAGTATGATATACACTACATATATACTGTTTTAATGAGTTTTGCTACGAACAGAATTTATTAAATTCAGTATAAAACATATTTTATATTTATCCACCATTAAACATATTTTATTTACTTATTCGATGCTAATAAGTTTTTTTTTCTCCTCTTTCGTTTGTAGCAATATTTTTCTCAATTCACGTTAAACCTTGGATTTTAAAACCGATAGCTGTATAAATATTATATTATAATGCGCTTATTCCTAACGTTATTAAACTAATTTATTGGGTCAATCGGAAATATTTTTCACTTCACTGATTATCTATGTAGAATGGATAGCTGTTTTGCTTGATGTCTGGTGTTATTTGAAAATTTTGTTCGAAGATTATCATTATAGTTTGCGAAAATCCGTGTCACTCGCCATTACAAATAACGTGCCATTGTTGATGTTCTTGCGGTATCTTTATAACTGCAGATTAATGGTGATAATCGATTTGACCGTAAAATACATTTTTAAGAGGACACTAGTACAACATTTATAAAATTATGAATTGCTTACAAATTCCAGTGCAAGTTTATCGAAATATATAATTTCAACTAAGGTAAGCACTATGTTATTTTAGTTTGAATCTTCAGATGTGCTTATTGCAAGGACTGGTCGAACAATCAACGAATTACTTCTATAAGGTGATAAATTAAGCAATAAACTCACGTATCCGTTATAGCTTTAGGCTATTCTTTGTTGTTTTTATTTTATCTGAACACTCACATGTATATTCCAGTAAGACACTGCCAAACGAGATTTAACTTATATCATTAAATTCATAACCAAAAAAATAAAAAAGATGGCTCTATTCTCTGTTTTCAAAATAGACAAAAGAAATTAAAAAAAAAACTTTTTTCAATTAATATTGTATTCCTTACTTTTGATAAGTAGTAAAGTTCGAAAGTATGCTTGGAGCGAGCATGCGCCGTGAGAGGTCGCTATTACACAATACCCCGTCGGACAAAAAATGTAACAGTAATTTTAATGTACCTATCTCGCGTACCATAGCTCGACTCGTAGTTAGGCCATTGCTATGACACCCATGTTTTCAATTACCATCATTAAGTTTTTTTAAAGTTATTTTTCAAATTTTATAATGCCCTTCAGTTTCACTTTTCATCTTGCGTTTGAAAGGTTAATATTACATGTTTTATAAAACCGCATTTTTATCCATTTTATATTTACCTATAAACCAACGCTGATATAAAATTAACGAATTGCTGGAAGGTTCATTTGGTTGCCTTCAGGCTACTGTCGAAAGTTAGTTTGAGACGAGACAAGTTCAAGCAAACTCTTTAATTTTAATATTATATCATAAAGAAACCATTACTTCAATAAACAATAACACTGTTGTGTCCTGAAATTGTTTTTTCCATTCAAGTACTCCACTAGAATACACGAGGGAAAAGTATACGAACAATTTGTTTATACCCAATCTAAAAATGTGATACCACCTAATAGGCTCCAATAGGGAAGGAAAAAACGATACAGTACTATGGCTTTTATAAGATTGTTAACAGCATACAAAAAATCAACGAGACTTATAAATTATATACAGAAAAAATCACTTTTTTCGAATCAGGACTTTTAAATATACAAACCATAAACCGTAAAAATACTCTAAATATACATTACACAACTCTTTTAAATACAAAAAAAATATATAAATAAATCAAACCAGTGGCGGCCGGTCAATGTAGCATTGGATCAATGCACCCCTTGTAATATGCAGGGGAGATTATATTTCATGAAATAATATTCAAACATAAAATTTGTACCATTTACTTATTTTAAATTCTTCATGTATTTATTGTCTATATTAAATATTAAAAATTGTCTATAATAAAATAAATATCCAATGCCACAATGACCGGCCGCCACTGAATCAAACAGAATCTGCTTTTGTCGGCATGAGATTAAACTTAGTTTTACAAAGTTGAAAGCTCTCATTTTCTAAGAAAATGTCCTCGTTTTCAATAATAAAATTGAATTTCAAGTTACACAGCCAGTAGAACAAGAAAGTTGAAAAATTTAAAAAGTAACCGCATTGTTCAGAATATAACGAAAATTTAACATATAATACTAATAATATAAATAATTGTAATCTATTTCAACGAAAATTTTGAAATCGATCAACAATAATTAATCACAGGAAAGGTAAAATGTATTTTTTTCTACGTTATACTATCTGAGGTTTGTGAAAATTAATATTTTTCTGTCTGAAGATTCATTTCAAAGATAAGAAACATATATTTCGCCTAATTACACAACCAGTGGAATAAAAAGGCTATACGTTAGAATAGGGGTTTACATAAATGTAACTTAAATTGAATTTAAGTAAAATTTCAATTAACCCTTTCCATGCCCGACTGTCACACGCGATTTATCCTACTACACCGAGTTTTTTTTTGTAAGTTTACTAAAGAGCGATAACATTGAAATAGAGTGTTTTTTTTCCAATATTCGTTTATTTATTGAGCATCGAGTGATGCGCATGTATACGATATGGTAAACAAGCAGGTTAAATATTTCATTTAACCGTAGATTAAGTGATAAAGATGCTATGTCGTTACTTTACCATTGAAATCAGAGATGAAATAAATATTTATATACGCTGAGTGTAAGGTAATAACTATTGTACGGCATTATGTTTAATTTATTGAACATGACATGTGTTATGTATGATAAAGTAAACAGATGCTTCTGCATTATTACGAAACAGTTAAAAATCTCATGCCGCCTTTAAATATAGCTGTTTACAGTCTATCGCACATTAATAATATTATAATGGTAAGCTGGAGAACAAACTGAACCTGTCCTTATTGTGAAATAGTATAGCGCTTCTCAAACTACGCAACGCATTCATTTAGTATTGGGTTGCAATCATCCGAAAAGCTTGTGTGTGGTAATAATGATTATTTTTTAACATAAAAAATGTATTATGTTAAGCCATGTACGTTCCCAATTTTGAACAATTTTGGGCGAAAAATCGGCCCTACCTACCTATGCGAAAAATGCGCCGGGCCGATTTTTCAGCCCGGCGCTTCAGATATCAAATTTATACCTTTTATTAATTTTTTATTTGTATTATGCGAGTTATTTAACAGATGCGTAAAATGCGCAGGGAAAATTTTTCAGCCCGGTTTATCAATCTATCCCATCGGCCCATATCAATCTTTTCGCAATGTAACGTGACATTATAAACTCAATGTGATGCGAAAAAATTTGGTGCTTTGTAAAGTAAGAAAATATATCCATTTTTTTTCATTAAATGACTACTAATAGATTTTATTACATAATGACATAAAAAATGTTTTAAACTGTTTTTTTAAGGGTAACATAGTTTTATTTGTTTTAAATTTTCTTTAATCAACATTAATATTTTTTATTGTTGTATCATGTTTGTAAAATGCAGATAATATATCCAAATATTATTTCCATAAATCATAGAGAATACAAGTATAATTTTTAAGTTCCTAAAAAATGCTTTTCAATACTTTTTTTAAAAAAATGTGAACGACGACTTATTCTATAAAAAACGCTTGGCAATTTTAGCATATGCATATTAAAATCTTCAGGCATTAAAAGGGTTAATTATTCATAATGAAGTTGATCTTAACGGATTTTTTTCTACGACTACTGTTTATTACGCAGTTACTCCCTAGTTCTTTTTTTCAATTAGAGTACGGATAAAAGAGTAGAACTAAGATACGACGAGTAGATCGGATAAGTAGAAGAGAACTCCGAATAAAATTTCATTGATTGTTTGATTTTTTAAAATCTATCTGTACTGTGGGATGACCGTGAGCACCTCAACCAAAGCTAAAAAAGTTGACCAATCTTCTTTAGGCCTAGATATAGCAATATAATACTATTACATTTTAATATTCGTGGTCAATAAATTTATTACATCAACAGATTAAATTTTGAATTTCTTATCTTGTAAATTGTTATTAATTATTAATCAATACGAAACATTGATCAATTATTTACACAAGATAAATCTTATTAAATAACCTAGTAATATTAGTTCGTTCGAAGATGCCATTTGACGTACATATTTTTGGTATTTGACGGATAATCATAAATTTACTTTCTTCACGAAAGATTACATTGTTTGATATAATTCATATTTCTTATGATTAAAAACAATTCTACGATACTTTCTGGAATTGTTTTTTTTTTAAATAAAAATATTCTGCATTGTATTTTGTAGGTAACACAGCCCATGGGCCAAATATTTATTGAATTTAAGCAAAGCCACGGGAGTTAAAAAACATTGTTTAATATTGATTTTACCAAAAATTCTCAAATCCTGTTCATTGAAGCACCATTGAAGCGTTTACGGTAAGTGTGCAAAGATTATAAATGCATTATTATAAATAAATAAAATGAATTTGTCAAAATCAAACTCAACATTTTTTTATCGAGTTTCAGCAGTATAATGTTGAGAAGCACAAGGTATAATGCAACACTTTTCAAGATCATAAGAAGTGATAGGCATTTGTTTGTACAAAACTCAGTTAGGTACAAGCTTGCTACAGGTGTCAATGTTCTGTTTTCAAGTGTAGGCATACAACTCGTTGCGTAACGATATTTATCATCAGATTTACTTCCATTCATGTTTATCTTTAGTCATATATGAATGAAACGGTTCGATATTTTAAAACCCACTTAATACCGAAAGGAAAGAAAAACTCACATCACTAAAATTAGTAAGTGTGGGAATGTTATTTTAAAACTGATTTTTTGAAATGGTAGTTTTGTTTATTATCCGTACTTTTCATAGATTTGTAATATATATTTAAACACATATTTTTGTTACGTTATACCTAGTTAAAATCTGCATACCGAAATATTTCTCGGTTTTTATGGACTAGATTATTTTTCAAAAACTACTTTTGTCGTCAACGCGTTCTTTTGATGGAAATTTTCAATGATATATAAAATGTGGCCGCATCTTTGCAATTACTACACGTGTCCCGTCGGTGAAACTATAGAATGAAAAGGGTTAAAATGTATATATTTGTCGCGATAATGACTACAATATAGATTTAAAGTTAATAAATTTGGCATAAATTGCATATATTTCAGAGCAGCAGAAATGTAGTGTGATCGGAAAAACAGAAAATTGAGCTGCAATATTTGCTTTATAATTTTCTTAGTAAACTTTTCACTATCAAATAATGAACCACACAATGATATTTTTGATACCAGCTGTTTTTGTAAAATTTTGTTTATATTTAAAATGTTTTTTGATTAAGGAGTTGATTCTTGGAAAAACGTAAGAACTCAAAAATAACGATGACATGCTGACGTCAAAGGAAGAACTGCGGTTTTAAAAAGTTTTTGTAAGATATCCTTGGATAGAAAAACTTGGTCGTGGTTTCAAAGAACTTAGTTATTTATTATACATATTTGAAGTATTCGAGATAAGCAAACTAATGATGTGAATTATATAGATAATCATACTGTTTTATCACGTTTTTATTTTTTCTCTAGCAAGAAGTTAAGAGTGTTCAACTCAGTTAGAAATATCTATGGGTTACTTTTTTGTATTGATATTAATGTATTAGTAACAGAAACCACGCTGTCACGTAGAGTCGGGTCTAATGTGCTATTCAAAATTATATTTTTTAAAGAAATATTTTGTTCATAAATAATGATTGCGTTTCGTGAAATCCAATTTATTTCAATAAACGATAAAAACCCGGTTCAAAATTATTCGATTTATTTATTTAATGTACACGTGTCACAGACAGTTACACAGTGCACGATTGTGAAGAAATGTGTATTGCAATACAAATTAATTTAAATTTGATTTGATTTGATATTAACGGCAACTGATAAGAACCTAAATCATAAAAAAAAGATTTTTATTATTATTTCAATGACCACGACCTTGTGTGTGTATGAACTTAACATATTACGTGAATTCGTTATTTTGGATTGGACTTTATATCGACCAGTTATAGGTAGGAAATCGTAACCGACAACTTATAAATTTTACAAAAGGTTTTTTATTAATTACTCTTGTACTAAGTTCGATAAAATAATTCCTTAAATGGGGTTAGTAAATAATAATATATAGCCAGTGCCTTTACTTATATTATAGTCCCTATCTTCAGTTCTCTAGATCAGAGTTTTCCAACCGGGGTCCACGTGGAACAAACGATAATAAATCAAAGCACTAAAATGCACAGGCCTTAAATAAGATCAGGCGAATGAGATAACGTTCTAAAAATTTTGTAACTGACACCCTAGGCCAGTGGAGAGTAACCTGCTACCTCTTGGCTTTGAATAAAGAGCGTAATTTACCTAATTGTGTCGCTTAAGCTCTTTTTCTGATTATGGGTCTATAACATTTACTGTTTTTGGATCTGAGACTTGTTCAATTAATTTATTTTCGATATGGATTTTTGATATAATTGTAATTGATATAGGAAAGACGGGGACACTTAAGACAGATTAAATCATTTGGATAACTACCGAGATATAAAATTCGGACAATAGTTTGTATTTTAAGTAAAAAGAAAATGTCCAAATCTGTTAATTAGGTATAACTTCGTACCTAAGTGTTTTTAAATGTTCTGAATAGAATTAAATAATTGTTTTAAAAGTGTGAAATCTGAAAACAAATACATTGGTCCATTTTTAAAAGGCAAATAAATAGAAACAATTCTTTGATTAAGATTATTACTACTTAATAGGAAATAATCTTTATACAGTAATAATTAAAAATAACGCTTAATACTTAGAAATAGTTAGAAGAATTGAAAATCTATAGTTAACCGAATAGTAATTGCAAATATTACTGGACAGGTGTAAAAGCTATCATATCGTTAATTATTTTAGCTAAATTGAAAACAAACTACACTGACTAAAGATTATTTTATTTCTTGCCGTACTAGTGATGCTATAATGTTCTGATTACACGTAGAATCGAAGAATATAATATATACATACATCTTAGTAAAAACACAATATTCCTTTGTACTTCATTCCACTTTATTTAATATGTCAGGACCGGTTTCGCTCATTACGAGCATTGTCAACTGATAAGAAATATAATTTAACAATGCCGGTCCTGACATATTAAATAAAGTGGAATGAAGTACAAAGGAATATTGTGTTTTTACTAATTAAATGCCTTTCCACCAAGTATTGACAGTGAACACCCTAAAAGTGATACATACATCTGATGACTTTGAACTTGAATTTTACTGCATACCGATAAATTAATCAATCTTGTATATCATGTTTATTAAAATAATAAAATTTAATAACAAATTGTATCATTGATACGTATTTTATTGTCGGTGTGGGCACTAGCTCCTTATATGCAAAATATAAATGCTTTCACGATGTGCGGTTTGGCCATTATCACCACCGATAAACCCCAAGTTAAAGATATAATTTCGTGTTACAGATGCACCACTTGAGAACCTCAAACGAACGTGCCTTTTAGATATATCAACGCGTATTCGCTGTCTATTTCAGTAGTTAACATTATCTGTAATGCCCTTGAATATTGAAATGCTAGATACAAATATATAATATTTAACTACACAAGCCCATAGTTTGGAGTAGTACATCCAATTCCAGACCCTTTTTGTAATCATGGATTTCCCAAAATGACAAAAAATTGGGATCTTTATTTTAGGTACTCTTTATCCTCAATTCCGAAATTGGACGAAATCCCGGGATTGGAAACCCCTAGTTTTAAGTATATGGATCCCAAATAAAGCTTATCGAACAAAATTTGTTTTGCGAGAACTGCTTTTAAGTCAGTCGCACAAACTCACTTTTTCAGAAAGAAAATGTATATAAGGAGAAGGCTTTGACAGAGCCATTCGTTATCTGACCTCTCTATCTACGCCTCTTTTTAGAATCGGATGACTTGAAAAGAATCCAGACATCCATGTCTTTGAACAAACATCCATTCATCGATTGAAAAATCTATTTATGAAACGATCCGTCCTAGGATTAGTGCTTCTTAACTCTGAAACCAACGCAAACAACGATGATCATTTGGATAGAGGTCGTTAAGACATTATTAATATAATAAATATACTTTTAAATGATATAGATATATACCACAGCTCTACAAAAACAATCTTTAGCTCTTGGTTCTATATGAAATAAAATTTCGAAAAATCTTCTTATCGGAAGATGTAATCAACAGGGAAGAATCGCTATAATTTTTCTAGTATCAATAGTGATTTTTTTAGTCTCTATTTTTCATAGAATATTCTGTATTTTATAAGTGTTTTAATTAAAGAAAATTAATGATATATATTTTGTAAGAAGTGATAACCTACATTTTATCTGACGGTTACATTTTTTATATCAAAGCATGGGATAATGTTATTAATAAAATATTAAAGCTTTAAGGAAAGCACGTATAACAATATAATGTAGTTATTCATAATGAATGAGATAAGAGCGATTGTATACATTATGAATAGTATAAAAATGTATTTCTTGGACGAATGTTAATTAATGAATTTGGAGATTTCTTAATTAGTAAAGGTATCGATGATTATCTTAGAAAATTATATGTAAAATAAAATGTCGTACACTTCAGACGCTGTTTAAAATACTGTGATAAAATGTGACGATGAAGAATCAAACAATTCTTAAATGCTTAAAACGCCATGTATTTTAAACTTTTTGAGTTTTTAATTGTAATTTTTTCTAAAGCTATATTGTAGCAATATAACAAATATAAATACTGGTGAATTCTAAATAATTCATTTTAATGCCATCAAAACTATTTTTTATATTCATCGCGACACATTAAAAAAATACATTTGTAAATCGAAATCGAGTATCGACTGTCGAGTCGAATGTAAAAACATTTTTTGCCTTAGTTCAATTAACTCTTACAATAATTAGCCGAGCGTTTTCGAGGGCAGAAACTTTTTGGTAAAGGTTTATCGAAAAATGTTTCTAAGAAGTCAAAATCAAGAAAACGTTTCGTAGAAAATTCTTATGTCCCGACAAACGAGGCATTTCGAACTCAATTTAATTACAATCTGTATACTAATGGAACATTCAACATTTTTGGCGAAAAATACTTTGTGATGTAACAATGTGACTAGTTTTTTACTTTAAAAAATACATTATCATCAAATAGCTAGACGCTACAATTATGAGACGAACAACCAATTAAATTATTCTCAGTGGTTTTTCACCTCTCTGGTTATGCTGATTTTACATTTCGAATTGCACTTATATTTTTTCCCAACTAAAATTTCAATGCAATAATAAAGATGGCATTGGTGCCTTTTTCTTCCAAGCCAGTTAACACCAATCATTAAGTAAGTAAACATTTTAAGCATAGTTCTGAGTGTTCTGACGATGACGTGAAACCAAAATAGCAACCAACTGATTTCTATTTTTTTTTTGTGGAATTCTACACTTAGATATTATCATGTCATTTTAATGGAGTTCTCCAAAATAATAGCCAATTTAATCAAAATGGTAGATATTTAGACGCTTCTAACTCTAGCTCTAGTGATATATTGTTGTTTCAGTGTTCAAGGAAAAAAATATCTTATTTAATATTTATTTATCTAATAAAATGACTATTAAAATGTCTCCGAATATTCTTCTATAACAATGCCTTTACCTGATTAATGATCTGTGTCCCCAAATGGATATTTTAGTCGCTTTGAGAATACCTTTAAAAGAAGTAGATGCTTTTTGCTATAATGCTACTGCTACTCGTCAAATAATGCTTTACTTTGTGTAAAAAATCACTGACTTAAACTAAATCATTGAGAAAAAAATATACTATGGAAATGTGTGGTGCAGCTAACAGTATGAGTAAATTGTCATTCATGTTAGTTTCTTATGAATAAATTGAAGCATTATTTGCCTTTTAAAATTCACAGAAACTATCAAAATTTTCCACTAAAATGTCGGATATCTGAAACATTTTTTTTTACATAAAAAACCTGCTATGATGTATAATGTATCATACATATGCTCAATATGCGAATAGTATGTAACAAATATTACTGAAAAAATGCAACTTTCATATGCTTCTTGTCGAAACTTATTTGAATACTATTTAGTGAGTTATAATAAAAATACGAATCTCTACCACAACTAGCAGGATCGTTCAAGATATATATATATTAACCGTTCACTTTTCTCAAGTAAATAATGTAAGCTTAAAGACATGAAAGCTGAGACGTGTAATCAAAGTGAGCTTTGATATTATCCTTTGTCTATCATAATAAGCTTTGCCCTTACAATATACGAGATTGAGTAAAGTTGATTAATGGTTTAACCGTGTATGATCGTATCATAGGCATACCAGTGAAGGAGAGGGATGGTAAAAGTTTTAAATTTAACGTATATTTAACATTTCCGCTTTTCATTCGGATAAAATGATGAGGCTAAATATGGATTAGTAATAAGCTAATCCCATTCACTGCGCCTAGCTTAAAAAAAAGAAATTTTTAGCATAAATAATTCGATGTAATATTGATATGATGAACTTAATTCCTTCTTACATATTATTTTTTAATTCAATACGTACAAAGCCATTTTTTAATTCTTCAAAAAATGGTGCAATGAAAGTTTGTAAATATAATGTATTATTTAAAAAATAGCAATAAATTATTTTGCAGTAAATTATTATTAGTATTCTATCTTATTAGCAGTAAATTATTTTGAATGAATAACTTTGTATCGTTGATAGATTCGTCGGTAACTTTGTGTAAGTTCATTTTTTAATATAAAATTAGTATTGATAACTTTATTATTCCACTTTTTGTGCGAGGCGGAACACGCGTCAACAGTTGTAACACAAAAAATGGAGTAACAAAGTTATCAAATTTAATTTTATATTAATCCTGTATCGATTTATATTTTCATCAGTTGGAAATGCTCGTGATGAAAAAAAACGGTCCTGAACTTAATAAATAATGTTTAATTAGTACAAAGAGTGTATTTTCTTAATTAAAAAATGATGTTAACATATTTGAAACAAATGGCTCACAAGACAAATAATTTTATTTCTGCCCTCATTTTATTTCCAATCACTAAAACTTTCCTGCTAAATAAGTTTGTACGCTTATTATACACCACTGCCATCTGAAACATAATCCAAACATGGCATGATTCCACCTATATATTAATAAAGTCACTTACCCTATAGGACGATAGTCTTCGTTTCCAATAGACATAGTTTGATGTTCCTGGGTGGTCTTGAAGACCCAAAGCTATTTTATTTTAAATGTGTTAAACTTAAATGGTTAATAATCTTTATTTAAATTTAAAAAAGTAATAGTTAACGAAACAAGTTCTTCCTGGTTTCTTATATCGCAGTTATTTCATAACATCTAATTTCTTCTTTCATCTATTGAATAGCATGATTTAGAAATTTCTATGTTCCATTGGCGAAACATTTATACAGACATATTTTTATAAATAAAATGAACCGTAAATAGCAGAAAAAGGATTTTTTCAATTATTGCCCGGTAAAATTAAAATTGTATTGTATAATATATCAATTATCAAGAATATTGTATTTTTTACGCAATAATTATTATTTAAATTCTGGATACTAAATACTTTACATTTTAATAAAACTCTTACTATAATAATAATGACTTGTTTAAGACATAATATATTAATCGTGTTTACTACAGTGCCCATTGAATAATGATTTTTAAAAACTGAATCGTATTAGTTATATTATTTATCAATTCAAATTGTAGATATTTACGATATATGGTTTTCCAATATATATTACACTTTTTTTGAATTAAAAAAAAACTATAAAGCACAGTTGTACCATACAAATTTGACACCGCTAGCAACCTTAATATATTTAATAATATTTTTTACACATTGTAAATTTAATGAGCTTCTTTACAATAAAATATTCTTCGATTAATAAAATTGCAATGTGAAATATAACTGACACAAAAATGACAGCTTCGTGTATGAATAACATCATCGGTTTGATTGGTTCTCCCGAATTATTTTCCGCCAGTAGGAGGATGTAATCGCAATAATTGGTGGCCATGCTTCGACAGTCTGCGACGACATTCCTCAAAAGATGCATGCTTGGCGGGCCGGCCTGGTCTTTAGCATTTTAGGAGTGCATTTTTACCCTCTGTAATGCAGTTAAATTCGAAATAAAATCAAGTCGACAAACTGCGGACAAAATGGATACATGCTTCGGCCATTTCTTCTTAAGTTATTTTTTTAATTTGAAGAAACGGGTGAAAAAATCGTATCTGATGAGATTTAAACGTTTTATTGAAAGCTGTATACAAATATACGTGGAGCTTTAATTTTTTCGACAGAAATGAGCTATGATGGCGAATACTTTGCTATCTAAATTATTGAATAACATTTTTAACTAGTGGTTCAGTCACCTATTAGGCTATTTAGATAAAAAAAATCTTAACCTGTATTGCTTGTTTTAAATTTGATAATTTAAAATTTAGATACACATTCTTAATGTGGTATTATTTAACACTGTAGTGAGATTTAAATTAAACTTTTAAAATCTTCTTTATTTCTAGCCCCGAACGCTAAAAAAATACACATATAGATGTAACTTATCTAAAAGATAAGTATTATAAAACTGGTCAGTAATGTCGTATAACTCATACAGAATTAAAATTGATTTTGTTATTCTATTGTTTATATAGTAAAGTTATGAATTATAATTTTAGATTAATGACCGCGACAACCATTAAAAAGTCGAATAAATATTATCTTATTTTAAAAATCATCTAAAATTTCCAGTTAGACAGAAAATTGTAAAAAACATAATTGGACCCATTAGAGTTGAAGTGAGCCAAGTGGTATTATTCTACACGTCTTAAAGTATCTTAAAGGTGAAGTATGTAAAAAGTAGTCTTAGTAAAAGTCAAAGAAAAAGTTTCACCATTTTACTATTATAGTTGGCTCACTTCACCTCTAAAGAGTCCAATTATTATACCCAGTACAAACATACTGAAGCTAATACAAAATAATCGTGATTTGGTTTCGATTTTGAGAAATAAAATACTTATATTTACAATAAATACTTTATTTAAAGAACGTAAAAACGGATCAACTATTTTTTTTCATAATTGTGATATCATTGGTATTTTATTTATTTAATAAAACGTATTAGTTTTTTATATTTGAGTTCATGTTCCAGTGCTTGAACAGAAACTAAATATATTATCTTCTTAAACACTCACCGTGATAAAATCATTATAACCAAGTCAATGCTGTAGTTCAGGCATTTTAGATTATAATCTCCGTTCAAGAGGATAGTAATCAAACATTTCCTTAATAAGGGTAATGACCTAGTATATTATTGTAATACTAGTTGTTGAATAACGGTGCTTTTAATTTATCAGGACAGACAGATAAAAATCAATATTTAATAACATTATTAACAATCTAGTATTATTAGTTTAGTGTTCTTACAGTAATAAATCCTGTCTCAAACCAATAAAGTTTAAATACAACGATAAATCACTTTTTAGTTGGCTTAATCAAATTAGTCAAAAACTAGTAACTGCTGTTAGTTCTTTTTGTGTCTAGTATAGGGATTGCAATAACAGTATTATCCGGTTATTACATTATTGTTATTATTGATCCCGGTATTCATAGTTTTTTAAGTACTGAAATACCGCCTTTGAAACTATTAACTAAAATAAAAAATTGAATTTATAGAAACCTTAACATGGTTTATTATTTTTTTTCGCAATGAATTGAAATATTTCAAATCTGCTAAGAGTTCTGTTATTGACAGATTCCATAATTTATGAGCCATTTAATGATGTATTATAATTTTAAGAAACCGTAAGTTATATATGTGGAAAGGAAAAAGGACGTAACCTACAATTTTTTCAAAACAGGTTTTTTTCGATAATCACAATGTATCAAAATTGATACACGTTCTATCAAAAGGATGCAAGCTGCAAATGCCGAATTAGTATCTAAATTTAGGTTTTAAGTTTGAAAATATGACCTTGTAAAAAAGAATGAAATAAAGGTTTTTATTAGACGAATTTCTTTAATTAATAGTAGATTATGTCAATTAAACACCAGCTTAGAGGTCTTCGTACACTTAGAGGATGCATATAATTCATAATTTGCATATAGCTCAAAATCATCAAAATACTTTTTTTGCGCCTCCTGTAAAATTTAATATGTGTGGGTTACGTCCTTTTTCCTTTCCAAAGTCGATATGAAAATCACTCGTTTACGAGTATGAGATATTTTTGACGATATTTTTATGAAATATATAAATACCGATTTTGATTTAGTCGACCGGTATTGCGTTCTCATGAAGCTTCTTTTAGTAATACCGCCTATAGAAAAATCAATACCGGTATTTAATATGAAATATTAAAATAAATAAAAAGGCTATGAATACATAATATTGAACATGAATATTTTTAGTACACGGAATATCTTGGTATTTTTTACACTTATACATTTTTGTATTAAAACGGAGATATGTAGGTCTTATAATATTAGAGAGAGAGACAAATAAAATTGATTTTTTCACTTAAAAACAGTATCAAACAGTTAGTGCCTATATACTGTGTACTGTGCACATATTTAAAACATAGCTGCAAAGTACAGTTCACTCCGATTGATTGCACTCAATTTAAATAAGTTGACTTATTCAAAGTTAAAAAAAGTGTTTTGTATTAAAGGCGGTGTACGAAGGTGGAGTAATTTCTTACTTTTCGTCGGTTTTTATTTTAATTAGTAAGTAAAATTAAAAACCCGAAATCGATAAACCATCTTTCATTTAGTACTAACAAGTAAAAAAGCACCGAAATATATTTTTGGAATTATTAATTCTAATTGATTGTATCTGATTTTTTTCCAGATTAAGATATCGATATAAAGTTATAGAATAGTTTGAATGATCCAGATTTGCGCGATATTCTAATGATAAACAAATATCGATCCACTGCAGTTTGAAGCTTTTAAAAGACTATTTTTGCGGTTGTATCTATCAGGAGAGATATGTGTCATTCGTTTTTCTTTTCGAAGAACTACTGATGGCATGCTTCTCATAGAATTTATGATGATATTATTTTTCTCTACATTAATCACAATGTAAATTAATCACAGTTTGGTGATTAGTGCCATTTTTTTTTTGTATAAATGTCAAACTAGGAACATGAGAGTTCTACATGAATATGGTAGTATAATTCACCTGATAAATGAAAGATGTTAGTTGCTCGAACAGTAGGTATAATAGTCAAGTTGCTCGATGGTCCAAATCAATTACTCGTTCCTAATGCGAGCTTAATCTAGTTGTCTGAAGAGTGATTGACAAAAAAAAACGTTCCAATCACGTCAGCATGCAAATAAGGAGCTGGTGATAAGCTATCGACATTCTCGACCTCGTTCAATTCAAAATAGATGCATGCAAAACGAAGCAAGATCAACGCTCGGCTCGCTCTTGTAAAATTCCTTTCACGTCGCTGCAATAAACAAGTAGCTTGACCCAAATGGGCATGAGTCAAGTTCAATATCGGCCAACTATCTGCCCGCGGAGATAGATGCATTGGCGTCCCCAAAGCTTTTATAGTTTAAATCGGTTTGTTAACAAAGGCGGTGGCTTCAATGCAGTTAAAAACCCATCCCAAATTATGACCTATATCATAAGAACACACATTTTTCTATTACGAGATTTAATTTATTTAACCTTTGTTAAAGTTTGCACCCTTTTTACTAATATAACTTTCCCCATAACGATATTGCCAATTATACAAATAATAAGAGATTGATAAAGATTAGTAATCAATATAAGAAAATATACAGAATATACCATGTTGTCAGTCAACTATAATATGAAGCACTCTATATTTAATAAAAATAATAAAACATTTTTAGTACTTTTCCACATAAAATTTATTGGATCAGGACCGGTTTCGCTCATTTTAAGCATTGTCAACTGATAAGAAATACAATCACTGTTTCATTGTATTTCTTATCAATTGATAATGCTCACAATGAGCGAAACCGGTCCTGATCTAATAAATTTTATGTGGAAAAAGTACTAAAAGTGTTTTGTTATTTATATTATAATGTCATTCCACCAAGTATTGACAGTAAACACCTTAAAAAATACTCTATATTTAGTAAATTAACAGAGAATATTTAATGTTACATATAAATATTTTTTCGGAGATATGGAACAGTAATTTAAAGTAACAGCATATTTAAAGCATTACAAAATAAACTTTTATTTTCAATATTCTTTGAATTGTTCCATTCATGATATTATATTATATATATTAAACGTAAACAATCGATAAAAACAATTGAATATTTTTTAACACACGCTGTATGCTTTATTGCTTTTAATATTTTCATGGCGGCAGAATTATATTTCAACATCGCTTTGACGTGGATATTTTCCACGTAAAATCATTCAATTCTAACTGAGACTATTATTTGCAAGCCCGGCTCGTTCCAAAATTGGTGAAAGATGAACCATGAATATAATTTGGTAAATAAAAGTATTTTTAGAAAGCAGTCTCAAACCTGGCTTGATAAAATATGAAATATAATTCCAAAGTAATGTAAACCTAAAAATACTTTTAAAATGTATATTATTTAAAAAAATGAAATTCAAGATTTATTTTTCAACCATTTTGGAACTAGCCGGGCTTGCAAATAATAGCATCAATTTCATGTATTCATCTTTTTTAATTGTATATAAAAAATATATTAATACTTTATACTCAATATAAAATTAAATTTGATAACGTTGTTATTCCATTGCTTGATTCTTCTTTATGTTATATTGAAGATAAATGTATCAGTTAATTTCCTCTTGCAACGCCTCTGGTAAAAGATTTTTAGCGCTGAGCTTTAGAATCGACAGTACTATAAGAATATTATATGATAGTGCATTGCTTTTCGCAGTTGGTATTACAGCACATGACCTACTTCCATATGAACTCAGAGTATTCTCACCAAGGGTCATGATTAAGTAAAAAATCAACAACAATGATCTACTGCACATATTCTAGAAATGTTCTGCATCAAAAGATAAAACCATATATATAGTTGTGTTACGACTTCATCCGTTTGTTTCAATGATTTTTTTATCTCCGTAATATCTAGGGCTTGTCGGTTTTCAAAAACCGGTTTAAAAAGCCGGTTTTTTGGCAAAATTTATGACATTCGAAAACCGGTTTTTCAACTTCGTAACCGGTTGTGCCGAATTTTCCATAAACGAGTCTATAAACAAAAGGACAGAAAATTTGGATCTTTTATTTGATGGCTTAAAGACCATATGCCCCACATCATTACCCAGAGAAAGGGTATTTTCGATATCAGGAAATTTTGTTACAAAACGATCAGTGGACGCTTTGTTTTCTTAAATCATATTTTCTGAGGAGTACCACCAAATAATTTCTTGTTGTGTATTATTATGTAAATAAATAAACAACATTAAAAAAATAACTTTTTCTCTATATTTTAATTGAATTATTCATTGTTTGTAAAACTTCGAAAACCGGATAAAACCGGTTTTTGGACAATACTGACATTCGAGAATCGGTTTTTGTACAAGCCTTAGTATTATCCTACTTATCTAACTAATCGATTTATTACTAAGCATAGGTTTTATGGCTATTTAATTGATTTCATAAGATATACACAACTACTATTTCAAATTCGTGTGCTATAATTCAACAATCAAAATAAAAATCTACAACATTATCTATCTGAAACCGTAATAAATGTAAAATATTATAAATTTCGAAAAAAAGTAAAGTAAAAAGGATGCCAATAAATTCTTGATCTTGCTTTTGTTAAACAGTGCAAATAATTACATTTATTTTCTTGAACCAATTTATTACTGAAAATTTTAGGTTTATTTTTTTATTTAATTAACACAGATTGAAAAATAGCTTTCTAAAAAACAAGGTTCCACCGAGATTTGAACTCGGATCGCTGGATTCAAAGTCCAGAGTGCTAACCATTACACCATGGAACCGCGAGTATCTTAAGCAAATAAACAGATCTAATTGAAGTTATACGTGTCTTATCATGCGCTTATCATTGATGATACTTAATGATAACAATAAATGCATAATATTATACTCCATATTATATTTATGAGGATATTGTTGAATACATAATTTATTTACTTACTCAATAACCGTTAAATAGTATCACGAAAAGAAAATCATCGGATACTTTTCAGTGAAGCGATATTGTCGACTTAATTTTGACAATATGAATAGCTTAAATATTCACTGCACGTATTTCGTAATATATGAACATAAAAATTATGTCAAATAAAATGCATCCGCGAAGATTTTGTTTCTTACAAATATTTATGTTGAGTCAAACTTGTTATAAATATATTCATAGTACATGTATGTATTATTGTGCAATCATTAAGAGCTTATTTTACGAGAGTTAAAGATTGAGTTTTTCGATAAAAGCTCTTAAGAAAATTTATTGCTTCAACATTTTGATATGGGCATGTAGTGATAAAGTTTCTAGCACACTTTAAATATTTTCGCAAATTATTTTATATGTGTAACACTTTATATATTTATTTATATATATATATCGAGAAATATACCATGTGATCACTTTAACATCCTAAATGTTGTAACAATGCACACATAAGAATATTTGTTTTATTAAAAAAAACATCAACTTGTAAATACCACTTAAAAATTTACATATACTATATTTTTGGGGAATTTTGAAATTTATCTATTTCATTATATTTAAAAAATGTCTCATAAATATCGTTAAATACTGTATATATACACACATATATATATATATATATTCAATATGACATAGGGAGCAAGTACGCTAAATAACAAAATATATTATATATTCCAAATATTTAGTTCGGTGAATCTTTTTAAATAAACGCTTTTTTATTTTTGACCAATGTGGGGGATATTCAAAATTAATTTTTGGTAGAATTTAAGCCCCCCCCCCTATAATAAACTGGGCACCAACACAAAATTTGAGGTTAGTTTTTTATTATATTTTGTAAATTGCACGAAATCAAAATACGTATTTATATATACATATATGTATATATATATACACACATTTTAAATTACTTAATTTGTTATATGTATTGTTTTTTGTGACTTTTTTCAAACATATTCGAATTCCGTACGTAGTTTTTTTACGATATTTCGCGTACCATAATGAGTAAATATTTATATAAATATAATACTAAATATTTACTAAATATTTAATTTTAGTTTTTAAAATAATGTATTGTTAAAAACGGTGCTTTATGAGAGACTGTAGAAAACTTTTATATAACAAGGAGTGTGCTATAGGAGAGTTTACTGTAACCAGATGAGATTTTTTTCATAAAATCTCTCATGTATTCAGTTTGCCATAAATTAAGAGTAGAAGAAAAAAATATAATTTGTTATCCTGTTGTGAAAAGAATTATCTCTAGTTTATGTGTGGCGTAGACTCTTATTACTAAGTGTTTTACGTAACAATTCTTCGTGAAATTAAACTTAATATATAAAATGTGCCCATAAAGGAAGTGAGGGCCGCGATGCATTTAGGTTGAATTAAAGTCACAACGCATTCGTGGCACCTCTTTACCGTTATCAAATTGTGCAGCGGTGTATCTCTTCAACTGTCTCAGCGAGATGATAATGCATTTTAAGACTGATAACCACCTCGAGACTAAATTTAGTATTTTATATTTAAAACAACACAAAGAATGTCATTTGATACATTAACATATGTAATATTAATCATAGTCAAAAATTTTAATACATAAATAATATTAATTATTATAAAATCATCTATGAGTTTTCTGCCCAAATATGTTGGAAAATGACAGTTTTAACAAAAAAAAAACATTGGAAGTGGGAACAGGATGTGTCCACAAAAGAAAAATAAAATAACCTTATAGAAAATGTATATATATATAAACGGTGGTTTTATTAAAAAATAAAAACGATTGGTACTGTTACCTTTCTAATACTCTTAGCCTTAGGTCGTAAAATTTTGGACCTTACAATTATAAGTATATACCATAGAATTATGTTTTTTTTTCGCTTGTCTTTTCTATTTGAATCATTTGAAACACTGAAACGGAATGCGACAAAAATATATAAAATTACAATAAAATAAATTTATGAAAGTAGTTTCCAATTGGTGACGAACCTTTGACCGTGTTACCACTTAGCAACAATGACAACACAGTTATGTGAAACACTTGATGATTTTTTTATTTGATAATAATATTTATTAAGGTGGTATCGTGAAACATTATTTCTTCGTATAAGCCTTTTATAATGGAAAATAAAAAATATTTGCAAAATTAAGGTTCCACCGAGACTTGAACTCGGATCGCTGGATTCAGAGTCCAGAGTGCTAACCATTACACCATGGAACCGCTATAACTGCAACGTTGAGATATTAATTTTATCATTTTGTATGCACTTTCTTATCAGGATAATGATAATATTATGCAACAATTTGTTGCAAAGATACTACTTGTTGCATATTATTTATTAAAATTACCCACAGATGGTATTTAAACACAGACAGTGTGAACGATAATTAATTAAATCAGCTTTAATTATGCTGTTTTTTCCTCTACACTCGATAAAGTTTATTATTAAGTAAGGTGTTAATATTGTATAGTTCAAATCCTTGATGCTATAAACAAATAAATACATGCAATAAATTAAAAAACGTATAATTAATTGTGTACAAATATTTTTCAGTATTTTTTAAAATTAAAGCATAATCCAATCCAATCCTTTTATTTATTTTCCTTTTTTGTATATTTTTAGCGCATCTTTCATACATAATTTTCTAACAAATTTTATTTAAAAAGATCAGTTATTTAAAAAAAATGATTGATTTTGATCTTAGCTTTATGTAAAGCAGTAGCTTATCTTTCTTATATTAATCTATCTAATGATTTGACCAATCAATTTTTTTGATTGTTCAAATCGACATGTTTTTAACAATTTATATTAGTGACTTGATGGACTTCCTATTTCCTGGCTAGTGATAATTAGATGGATTGAAATCTCATAGCTTGCAACTAGATATAATTAGCATAAAATACCTCATTATTAAATCAATACGGAAATTATTGTAATTTTTAACATTAATCACTGTGATGTTATTTTTTAATTAAAAACGAAGCAAACAAATTTTGTCGATTTCTTCATTACTAGAAGCCGACGTCTCATTTTTTTAATAACTGACTGAGTATATATTCTCAATACAATACCGAATTATTAACTGTTATAACAGTTAATAATTCGGTATTATAGTCCCGATTACTTACGATTAAAAAATACGATTGGATACTTTACGGAAATTACTAACCAAAAGATCACATCAGTTTGACGAACAATATAAAATAACCTCCATAGGTTTTTTATCATATTAAACTGATTTAATACACAGTAAGTCCTCGACTTACACGAATAAGTAAAAAGTTTTTTTTATGAAGCTGTGTTTTGTTTCGCGGAGCATGTTAAAATAAAATAAATCGAACCTGGAAAGGAAAAAGGACGTAGCTCACATATATTTTTTTTTACAGGAGACACAAAAAAGTTCTTTGATGATTTTGGGCTTAAGACAAATTATAAAATATGCACAACCTTAAAATGTACAGCGACTGATAAAATGTTTTTTATTATCTTAGCCTAATATTAATTCAATAAAGTGTTCTAGAAAAACCTCTTTTTATATTTTTTTTCCAGATCGCAACTTTTACAGGCCCTTCGCCTACATAGTAATTTGGCATCTTCAACTTAGATTCTTTTGATAGAACGTGTATACAATTGTATACATTGTGATTATTGAAAAAAAGCTTTTTTTGAAAAACTGTGGGTTACGTCTTTTTCCTTTCTACGGTCGATATATTATATTCATGTGTGAGAGATGTGTCCATGTAAAAAGTATTTACTACGAAATGCAATTAAGCATACTTCTGGAAAAAGTATAAATATCAGTGACGTCAAAATGTAATTTCAATATCTTTCATGAGTGAGATAACAAAAAAGTTGACAAATTATTAGCGAAGTAGTCGAAATGACCTAATAATTTTCACCGAAATCTAACTGAAAATTTTTTCAATAGTTTAATCGACAGTAATTAATTTATTTAACGGTGAATTATCAATGCAGTTTTAATGGAACTGAAGACCAGAGATATGCAGATTCGTTGCAGAATGCAGAAAAAAAACAAAACTACAATAGAGGCAATTTGAAACCAAGAAGGCTGATAAAAATAATATAATAGAGGTTGAATTGGTTGACTTAAAGGTTTAATGAAGACCCAGATTTCAAACGATTTGCGAAAGTGTCAAAAGCAGTGAATGATATTATTGCAAAGTGTACATAAAAGAAAAATGGTAAAAGGCCAACACTACTAGAGAAATAATTTAATAAGAATTCAATTTTGTATTTAAATGTACATATATTCGTATCTGAATTCATAAGATTTTTTTACGTTTTGGATGTATGTATTAATTTTTGTTTTATTTACAACTATCCGCTAAAACTTACGCATGTTATTACAAAAAAAATGCTCGATTTTAAGTTTTTTATTCGACCTACGCGATTTTTCGGAACGAATTAATCATGTAAGAAGAAGACTTACTGCAGTTATTTGCTATATTTTTGCCAATTCAATTAATAAAATATACCATTAATAAAAATCCTAAATTCTCGTATGCATATTTTAGAACTGCTGACACCGAA
The DNA here is from genome assembly GCA_031772345.1 of Himalopsyche anomala. Taxonomy (NCBI): domain Eukaryota; kingdom Metazoa; phylum Arthropoda; class Insecta; order Trichoptera; family Rhyacophilidae; genus Himalopsyche; species Himalopsyche anomala. The sequence goes on from CM062821.1 coordinate 29,945,378, forward strand.
TAAAGCGTGTTTGTTCTACTTCCAAGTAGCATCACCCAAAGGCAGAGGAGGGTCATATAGACCTTCACCTCTTTGAGGTCAACTATGCCATTATAGCATCTTATCGCTGTGCACAAAAACACGTGATTGATGTTTTTCTTCATTATTAATATGCTAAAGTACTTACTGGGTTTTTTTCAAAAATCTATTGTTAATTTGCCTATGTAGAGTTGCTTAAACTGTGCTAAATATATAATTTTATTGAAGATATAGACATGTTCAATAAGGTGAGTGCAAAGGGATGACTTATGTTACCTAATGACAATAATCATGTCAAAATGCCGCATTTAAGAAACTTAAAAAAATACTTAACAATGTAGAAAAATTATTTAGTAAATGAATAAAAACATTACAATTAAAATACTATAACAAATGAAAGCCAACTTAATAATAAATTAATACTTAAACTCATACCACATAAAAAACACGTTTCTGAAATGCAAATGCAACGACTGCAATTTTCACAGTCAATGATAATACGCCAAGTATTTTATAACATCCAAAGTCTACTGTTATTTATACCTAAATTATTTAGTATCCATAGAAATGGCAGACTAATTTTGTTGATTATAATATATGAGTGAACTTCATTGCTGTGAACTACTACTACTGCTACTATTTGAGAAGCTCCGAACGACATTTATTAAAATTTAATTGATTACGCCCGTTTATTTTCAACTAATAAGCATAGTGTTTTTAATATAGTTTTGTTCAGATTTAAGGTCTACTAAGTCTAAATCTAGCTCACAATTTAGAACAAGGGTGGGCTTAGAGGGGGCTCGGGGGTGCTCGCGTGAGACCTTTGCTAAATTTGACTTATAGAAGAAGAAAAAATATCAGATCTATCAATTATATTAATATAAAACCCAATGATGTATTATACTTTTAGTGTTAATGAAAATTTTCTGACTCATATATAATCTCTAGTTCAATTATAACGTTTGATACATGAATTTAATAGTTTTTATTTCTGCATTAATCTAGAAACTCTTCACTATTGCAATCTGAGGTAGGAAAGTACATTAATCAACTATTAGTAATTATTTTACGATTACTTTTAGTGTGTTCACTGTCAATACTTGGTGGAAAGGCATTATATTAATAAAAACACAATAATCCTTTGTACTTCATTCCACTTTATTTAATATGTCAGGACCGGTTTCGCTCATTACGAGCATCGTCAACTGATAAGAAATATAATTTAACAATGCTATTTATACAAAAATGAACAGTTATAAACAACAATTGGCATTGAAAAGAAAAAACCAATTACATTAAAAGTGATTCTAAAATAGCACAAAATTATTTTTTTTTTCTTTTTTTTACTTTTATTTTTTTTAGGGGGCGCGTGAACCTTTGCTAATTTGACTTATAGAAAAAAACAATATCATCAGATCTATCAATTATATTAAAGTATAAACCCAATGATATATTATACTTTTAGTGGTTCATGAGTTTTCTTTTAACGAATATAAGTATTAATCTATAGTTCAATTATAACGTTCGATATGTGTAAATTTAATTTTTATTTCTGCATTAATCTAGAAACTCTTCACGATTGTCTGCGTAATTGATTAATAATAATAGTATATAATGTAACATTATAAAAGTTGATTATGTTTTTTAAATTTAATAAATGCGTATAGTTGTATAGGAGTGATAGAGAAATCCACCACTACCTCGGAACACCGCGAATAGCTTTAAGATTAACCAAGCCCCTTGTTAAAATTTTGACAGCCCACTGCCAATTGAGAAGCACTTGCATGGTATTTTACGCGCAATAATTCATTGCTAATTAAAGTATGAAACAGGTTTATTTTTATTTGTATCAAATTCACGCTTATCCATTCTTTGAGAATTATTGAATCACCGACACCAATGATCATATTCAGAACACTACTTCTTTATTTGTACAATATTTAAATGAGCATCGCATTAGTCACGCGAAAAAATTCTTAAGAAGTATCATGCTGGTTTTGATCAATGCAAGATTCAAAAGATCTTATTATAACACTACATATTTTTTTAAATAAATAAAACACAATTTTGTATGAAGTATCTATGACAACGTATAAGAACACTAAGTTTTTTTAAAAATCATTCATTGTTAAAAAAAAACCATCAAGAAATATTCGATTCAATATTGCATTAGATACACTTCAATGTAATGTAACTCATGTATATTTACTTGTTATATGTGTAGAAATAACTGAAGACAAAATCTGTTTTAATTAACAGCAAATTCATTTTTGCACAGTTTTTCATAAACTTAATTATAGATAAAACCATTTCGTAATGAATAAGTTATGGATGAATAACAAACAATAATCTTGTTTAATACTTAGTTCATAATAATCGCGGTTGTAAAAAAATATTGCGTGTTGAAGTTTACCATCATTAAATTCACAAACGATTCATCAAATGGATTTCAAAGAAGCCATGGGCTACTATTTTTTCAGTCGTAAGCGGTATGTTTATAAAGAAATCTTTTATTTAATCGATGTTTACACCTCAACACAAGTAGTTATCATGAACTTGAACTTATTTGCCACAAAGTGTTGCGCATATTTTTGATGGAGTAAAACTATCGACGAATGGTGATTGTTATAAAGATAAATATATATCTGAAAAAGCTTAACAATATTTGTTTTTAAGTCGTTATGTATACAAATAAAATCGTTTGGAATTAATACGATTCAAAATGTGAGTCAGTTAACATATCGCCATCTGAAATCAACAATGAGATAAATTGAAAATATTGCTTTTGAGATCTGTATATTTTTTAAATATTCGACTATAGTACATTTTAGTTTCGTTTTCGATTTATGATATCTCGAAATATACTCAAATTTCTTCTTTTTCCTACTAATCCTTCCATTACTTTCAAGATGAAGAGCAATATCAATACATGTGACAGTATAATTTTGCTTTTTAATGGGTAAATGAGTTTCTTTAAATATAGAAGTGTATCATTTTTTATAATAGGTTTAGCTTTCAGCAATCGATTGGCAAACTTATCTCAAAATATTTTATTTTTGTTTTATCTTACTGTTGCATTCAAGTAGCGGAAATCGTCACCCAATGCCTTCGTATTTAAAAGTTTGTAGTAAAGGAAAAGCTGTTGTATATTTTGAAATCGGAAAATTATATTGTTCCCAAACCCCAAAAACGTCATAACTACCCATTAAATTTTTATTTCTCTGAAAAATGGTAAGCTGAGAAGTTATATTTTTTTTTCGTTGCAGCTCCTTAAAATATATATTATCATAATATAGAAGGATATAAAAAATACATAAGAATCAATTTAACTTACTTTTTAAAATAATCGCTATCTTGGTTTTGAAGTGCTATGTGTGTGTCAACGTACATACAATTGATATATTTTTTTTATTTCACTGATTGTGTAACAATTTCTCAAAGTTAAATAATAAAGTAATACAGAATTGTCTATTATATAAAAAATGAATTTCCACAAAATTATCGCCGAAGCCATCGAAAATACACATCTATGTTGTTTATATTGACAATAAACATTCCTGCATGCTCTTTAGGAGTGACAAATAGTGCAATGTATTATCAGCAGAAAGTGGAAGGTCGAGGTAATGTCCTTTTGACCCGCTAGTGTTAAATAAATATTTATGAATGCAACAAAACGACGTCAACATTAAGAATGCTACGTAGATAATAACAGCAATAAATTTTCCTTGCGATAAAAATAAAATTCAAGAAAACGCAAGACAGTTTGCAAATTTTTAAATTTATTTATGAAATCTTCTGCAATATGTCTATCCTTCATTTTTCTGGTCACCCATCGGTGTACATTACGAGGTACATTACAGGGTAGCTGGTCTTGTAAGCATCATATCAATAATTTCAACCTCTTCTGACAACAAAATATATCAACATAATAACTGTCGTTAGTAGTCTTAATTCATAAGTCTATTTTGCCAAGTTAAGAGGTTTAAAAATCTATCATAAATATAATAGTATACAACAACAAGTCTGGCCAAAATTTTAGGTAAGCGAAATCCACTGTTTAACTGATTTAAAAAATATATATAACCAACAATTTAGTAAACCGTATGTAGCCCATGAGTCATACTCAAGCCTGGTTTACAGAATACATAATTCAGTTTTATTTGTATAATTATTTTACGTAAATTAAATAATCGTAAGCCAAAAAACCTTTAATACTCTCACCATTAATGCTTTTAGTTACTCAAATCATTAATTTAAATATTTATCAAACCAAAATAAACGATATTTTATACATGTTTGAAATTCCATCGCTTAAACTATGAGCATTAAAATGTGTTTGAAAGTATACTTCATATAACTATTAATAAATAACAGTTCAATAGCGCAAAACATTATAGAAGTGTCATATTAAAAAGTCTCGATATCATTATTGAATAATTTATTCATAATTTATTTTTTTATTCTTCTCTCTACTGAAATTTTATTAAGACAATGAATTTCCAATGTAGGCCTATTTTTATTGATAATATTGATCAACATCAGTCTATATTTACATCATAAATTTAATAAATGACAATACTGTCATAGTAATAGGCGGATAATATACATTTATTTGCATAGTAATGATACTTTTGATGCATACAGCTTGTGTCACGCTGCGCACGAATGACTCTGCAATATTCTCACAGTTATTGTGGTCATTACGCTCCATTAGAGTAATCAATAATTATCTGTTATTCCATGACCGATTGTTTTAAAAAACACTTTTAATTCAAACAAACAAAAAATATATGTATTTATTAAGTGTCTGATAAATTCATCATTGTCCTATTAAGTAAATATAGGCCATTCTACAAAAGCGTGTAGTATGAAAAACAAAACATTTCAAAGACAATATTTCATCATAGTCAAATACGGTTCGTCGTTTTTCATTATTTACTAATTTAAATTTATTACCTCTAAGAAAGATAGATGACCTAGTTCCATAGAATGTAAAGTAAAAAATTTGATGCTTTGAGTTATATTACCGATTGTATTCGAATACCTTTCTTCTATAGCTAAACAAAAGTGCAACTAGAAACAATCACTATTTCTCTCTTGGTAGGGTTATGTTTGCATATGCAAATAATAAGATTTAAACATTCTTCTTTTATTTTCATAATTGTAAAACTTGGAATATTGTTTTGCAGTTTGGTCAATTTGTAATAAATTTGAATTGAATTAAGCTTAATTACTAAATGATTCATTTAAAAGATGAAACAAATAATAATTATTATCGTTCTTTAACTATAATAATTGTGAATTGTTAAACATTTAATGCTCTACAATTAAAATAAAGCCTATTTTATATAAAAAAAACCAAACACAGTTTAAAGATACATATTTCACAATAACATAATATACGACCTGATTTGTTCAGAGAGGAAAAAAAAATATTTTTTCTTTTCGTTCTTCAACAATTTTTCTATACAAAGAAATACATCGTCTTTCAGTATGCAATTGCGTTTAAGCAATAGTTTAAAAATAAATAATTGGTTATATTCGATCTTTTTAGCTGCCAATGTGCATGCATATATTGTTTGGTATTTGTATTAACTCTTTAAGACAACTTGTGACGCCAAGTCAAAAGTATTCAATTTAAAAACATGTCACCTTTTTCTCGCTTCTATACATTTTTGTCGCAAATGCGGTGTTGCATGCTGATTGCTGAAGTTACAGATTTATTGATTTTAAAACCAATATGATTAAATATTTATTTATAAATATTATAATTTACACTAATTCGGAAGAAGAATTTCTATTAAAATAAAAATACATGCTTTTCATCAAATATTATGTATTACTAATTTATATTATTTTTTTCTTTGCAGGTATGAAAACATAACTTCAAATCATCCTTATAAGTAGAAATCCAATGAAAAACGAGTATTACAACACACAGGTAAAAAACTAGTCTCTTGTCTATGAATTATGTTATTTAGTTTAGAAATAAAAACAATATTAATGACGCAATTATATATTTTTTTAAATATTTCATTTGATCACTATCCTAATCAAATAAATATCCAAGTTTTTGTTGGATCGAACAGTCTATAAATTGTATTTATTTAATGCGCATTGATACTGTTGGTAGTGATAGATACTGTTTAAACGTCCATTAAATAATAACAATGAAATGAGATTGAATAACGACGATTACCACGATATAATATTCCACGAGGATGAAGTGATCATTTATCTCTATTTTCACACGATCATTATAAAAAGCAAGGTTCGCTTAGAAATCACGGACGCCCTAAAATACCCCCGAGGTGAAAGAAACATTAACTTTAAATAATTCGATCCACAACCTCGTATTACTGAATTTCAATGCGATTTTTTTAGGGTTTTTGCAAAGTGTGACAAGGTAAATAATTACGAGCACGGTTGAACAATTCATTTAAAGACATAACGAAATTAAAGCTCAAGCCAACTTTTATAATTAGTTAGTCAAAAAATTGATATCAACACAGATGTATTTTCAATATATCGCAAGAGAATAATATTTTCGCTTACATATTTTCATAAAAGTAATCATTTGAAATATTCATGATACAATCACAGTTTTTGCTTCGATATAAATTGATTTACAACAATTGCTTTCATTTCTATTGTTACCGACTCCCATTATTTATCCAATTATCGTTTGATGGTAAATCCGTGTGTTTGTTTGTAAGAATGCTATCTTCTTTTCATTTCCTTTTTCGACTTTATACTTTAAGATTGAGATAACTGTTGAATAGAAATGCATACGCTACGTTAACTTTTCGCTACAAATTTTAAATAGAATATTATCATTTAACTTTGAATGTTTTTCTTTGAAGAAATTTTCAATTAAATAGATCATAAAACGATGCTCAGGTATTTTTTTGCTTCATCTAAGTGAACTATGCTCTAAATTAAACGTTTAGAGGTGTTAAATCGAGAACTCTGAAAAATAAATGGAATATATTATTTTTAAAAATCTAAGACTGACTTCATTGATAAAAATGAGTGTATATATCCTTTAAATTGTGTATGCTTATTAAAAATGTCTTTAATTTAATCAGTTGACGTTTTAAATCCGTTGCAACATCAATTCAGAAAAGAATATCAAACGCTGTGAAAATTGTGTACCATTTTGTAAAACTTTGGTAAACTTTGATGATTAAAGAATTAATGCGTTACTCGCGCGGCGGAGAAAGGATAGAGGTCACTCTTCTTAAAACTATCTGTAATGCAAATTTGGTAAATTCTTTTTCAACTTATTTATAATATTAAAAAAACATGTGATGTTGGAATATCACATGATTAAAAAAAGAGCTTTTGAAATCTAAATATTTATGTCATTTGGTGAGATTGGAGTTGTTAAACCAATATCTTGATCGATGATTTTTGCGATACTAAATAGCCTTGATATAGCCTTGATTTTCTTTTGTGCAAATAATTCTTAATGATGATGATGATAGCTCAAGTAATTGAGCGTGATACAAGACTTGTTACAATTTTTATTTAGCTTAGAATGCCGTGTTTACTGTTCGACTAAGAAATCAATTGTTCCTACGCACGCCGCTTACGAAGGTGATAAATAATTATTATGTTCAACCGTGGAATCATAGGCTATAGAAAATCTCATAGATTCAACAGATTGGCTCTTGAAACATCATCTGCATAATTGTAGAGTTGTCAGGAGCCCATCCCTTAGCAAGACACATAACCGTTAAGATGGGATGTACGTAAGAAATTTAACTTCATTATTTATTATTATGATCATCAGCAATTTTATTTAACGATACTATAGTTACTGGAAAAACGCAATATAATATGTATGTAGATGCATAACAAATATTAAAATTAAATGTTTTAATAGTTTTGACTAAATAAAAACGAAATTTAAAATTATAAAAAAATGAACCTCTTGCATATTTTTCGTTCTTAGAATGTGATAAAACATGGATGACAAATATCGCCATTTGTTATTATCATATGGGCTCTTTAAACGTGAAGTAAGCCAACTAATATAGTAAAATGGTAAAACTTTTTTCTTTGAATTTTAAGTACAATCACATCTTTATTTGGTGCTTTGGTGGCTTGTATATTTTTTATTTTACAGATATAAAAATATTGCAATGTGTATTAACTGAGGTTACTTCACTTTTACGATACTTTGAGACGTATAGAATATTACAACGCATCACCTTTTTTTTCTAAAATACGAATTGGCTCATTTCGCCTCTAATGGGCCTCAGTTACTTAAAGCGAACGGCACGATTTACTCACCATAATTTTAATTACTTATAAGACATCCTTATAAATCGGTAAAATTTCAGATTTAAGAATGAATGTTTTTGTTTTTTATAAAAATCTTTAATCGGGCTTTTATGTAAATTGTAAGCTCTGAAACCAAAGACTGCAGCCTCCATATTTTGTCGAAAATTAGTTAGATTTATCACCGTGTAAAGCTGGCAATTTTTCATGTAGAAGTAAGATAAATTTTCTTGTTTGACTTTGTTACAATCGTGGTCATTTATACAGTCCTGAATAGCAAACACGGCAGTTATTGAACGAATTTTTCATTTCAGTATAATGAAACATGCTATCTTTGTTTCCCGAGCTCACAACTCATCTATTTTGTATTACTTTTAGGGTATTCACTGTCAATAATTGATGGAATGGCATTATTTTAAGAAAAAAACACAATATTTCTTTGTACTTTAGTTCCACTTTATTTATAAAGGTCAGGACCGGTTTCGATCATGGCGAGCATTTTCAACTGATAAGAGCAAAACAGTGATATGAGCGACATGAGCGAAACCAGTCCTGACCTTTATAAATAACTGGAAATAAAGTACAAAAGAATATTGTGTTTTTCTTAACGTATATCAAAACATGTTTTAATAATCTTTACACATGATTTAATAGCAAGGTTATTATAATTTATAGAGTAATTAACAAGAGTTAATGTATGATTTGAATGTGATAAGAAAAGACACGACAAAAATGACTAACAGAAAACAGAAAAACAATATGAATACATCTAAATAATCTTATGTCGTACTGAATTAGTATGCGTATTGTACCATGACTGGTTACCAAGCCAGCCAGAACAGATAAACGTTTGATAAAATATTTTATGATTTTGTTGAGCAGTTTATGACAAATGTCGCACAGTTTGTTATTTTGCAATGTTATGGAAGAAAACATGCAACCGCAAGTTACTAACTTCAGCCCGCATACTGCGAGCTTAGCGCATCCCTGTTCAAGCATTACAAATCATCGTAACGACCACAATGCGAGCACTTGCATGATTTCCTGCAAAAAGTCGTGAACAACGAATCGTAAAAGTAAGAATTTTATTTAACATCAAAAAATATATGAAGTTTGAAAGAACTACAGTGTAGAAATACTTATCCTTTCAATGGGTTCAAGGGATACTTTGTTTAAATTGACCTTTATCATAATATTAATGCTATGGTAGTTTGTCGTCTTAAGCGACTAAAAACATTGAATCACTATTTAACATAATTTTGGAAATAAAGTTAGAGGACGTGTAATATTCAATAAATTAATTAGGCAAGGATTATTGACAACAGTTATTGTATTATTGTTTTAGTAAAAATCTTATAATTTAAACTACTAATATTTAAGACAAGTTGAAATTCTAGTATAATAACACACATACATATATATCAACTGTGGAAAAGAAAAAGGACGTAACCAACACATAACATATTTTAAGTTGACTTCATGTAATGTGAATTTAATATTTTTTTCAAAATACTCTTTTTTTAAGACTTTTTTTCTGATTGCCATTTCCATATGCTTAAAGCCTTAAGCCTCAAGCTTAAAAGCTATATTTTGATACTGATTAAACAACCTGGTAGTGCACGGAGACTTCTAAACTGGTTTTTGATTGATATAATCTAAAACTAATTAAAGAAATTTGTCTAAGAAAAACCTTTATTTCAGTATTTTTTCTTTGTTTAAATTTCCACTTTCAAACTTAAAAGCTCAATTTAGATACTAATTCGGCAGTTTCAACTTACATCCTTTTGATAGAACGTGTACCAAGTTGTATACATTGTGATTATCGAAAAAAACTGTTTTAAAAAAACTGTGGGCTACATCTTTTTTCCTTTCCACAGTCGATATATATAATTTATGTATTAATTATATAATTAATTTATATATAATTATATTATTAATTCATATATTAATTTCAAGAATTATGGCTCGACTAAAAAGTGATGAACGGAATAAAAAAAAATATATTCAGTAACATTCTGTTGAAATACTGTTATATTGAAACTCTCATTTTTGCTACGGTAACGATCATATGGCAGGAGACAGAAACATTTTTAATGTGCTATGTGCGGACACTTTGCATGTGCAGCGACGCATTTTACTAGGAATGCAGAAAATTGCAGTGTTACCACTCATATTGCAAAGCAACAGATGTGATAAATGATCAGACCGTATTGTCCAGCCGGGTTAGCCCGATTATCTTGCGATCTCACGATAGGTAGGTTCGATCATCAGAAATAATTTCGTGGATAATTCGATTTCAGAAACGACACAATTTTCATCGTATACAAATGGGGAAATTTTTCCCACGATGACAACGTCGACCGGTTCATCAATGTAAAACATTTTTTACGACTTTTATAATAATGAAATGAAGAGGAAATATTTTTATTTAAATGTGAATTCACACGCTTTGTCAATCTCAAAACCAAATGCATACACAGAAAATTGTAGAATGAAATGCTGTTGAAGTATTTATAAGACTGCACGGCGAGGAGTGGAGCCGAATTGGCACATTTACGGCGTTGGATCTAATCGCGAGCTGGAAAACAATTTTACGGTCTGTACAGCTTATGATTTTATGACTGAAGCATGTAGGGTAAGCTGGACATTAAAATAATGCCAGAGGCTTTTTTACCATGCGTGTGATCAGAAAAACACGTTATTAAAGCTTACGTAAAAGTGTACATCGGTGCAGAGGACGACACAATTTTATTATTTAACGCATATTTTCATGAGATAGAAGTGAACATAATTGCAATAAATTAACGTATTATATATTGTTGTCCTACTTGCAAAAGTTGAAAGATGACAGTGTAATAGTCTGAGTAAAAAGAAAATTAAAAATTAAGGATAACAACTATAGCCTCGAAATTTTATTTTTATATATCGACTGTGGAAACGAAAAACGACGTAACCCATAGTTTTTTCAAAACAGCTTTTTTTCGATAATCACAATGTATCAAACTTGATACACGTTCTATCGAAAAGATATAAGCTGCAAATGCCGAATCAGTATCTAAATTTAGCTTTAAAGCTTGAAAAAAGATGAGCTTGTGAAAATTAAACCAAGAAAAAAGATTGAAAAAGAGGTTTTTCCTAGACAATTTCTTTAATAAGTATTAGATAATATCAATCAAAAACCAGTTTAGAAGTCTCCGTGCACTTCCAGGTTGTTTATATTTTATAATTTGCATATGGCCCAAAATCATCAAAACACGTTTTTTGTGCCTCCTGTAAAATTTGCTAATTGTGGGTTACGTCCTTTTTCCTATCCACAGTCGATATAATTTATGGATTTATGCTGATCTGCCCAATTAAAATTAGGAATTAATAGACAAATCTTAATTAGTAATAATTACAGATAAAAAAAACTTTTTTGTTTAAACTGGTTTTATAAATGAGCCAACTGATTTATTACAGTTAAAGAATTGATATCCAAAAAACTCATTTTGTACTTACTTTATTTTTTTTATTTTTTCTTACTTACTAATTTCTGCCAGCGCATATAATAAGTAATCATCAAATATGTCAAGAATTAATAATTTAGATACGAAATCATACTAAGACGTGAAAATTACTTTGTACTGACGGTATAAATGTTGTTTTTATTTATTTTACTAAAAAAATAATTATTGAATTCAATTGAATATTTATACATACTATTTTTGATATCTTACAAATAATTATAAAATTATATTAAACGCAAATCAATTAACCAGATAATGACATAGCAGATGTTACAATATAGTGATATTTAAATTTTTTTCAATTCAATTTTAGCACTATTTTTCCCCGTTTTCTTAAGTATACAGTATTTTTCAACATAATTTTTCATTTAAAATACTTTCCTGTTGCTTATGCAAGAAAATAATTAGTCAAATTTTGATTCATGTTTGATTCAAATATTATTAAAATTAATAAAACCATTAGTCGAAAATATGACTTAATCGCATTCAATTGCGTGTGATTGACGTTTTAGTATTATTAATTTTACTGTTCAATATTACATACAAAAGTAAAAATTACAATTCGAATCATTCTGCCAAACGTCACTGTACAATATTTTCTCCAACCGTCCACTAGGAAAGTTGAGAAGACGTGCTTCAAACAAAAACTGTTTCAGAGAAATGATTCAACAAATTTGATTATTTTTACAAAAATAAAAAATGTTACCTGCTCATAAAATTATTTTGACGAGCGTTGCTTTTTTTCGCCGAAAACAAATTTAACTAATAAGTGAAACTTGTTGAATATCATGCTTAGCATTGTTTCGTTATTTTGCTTAAGCGTAAAATTTTCAGCCATTGTATTTGCAAACAAATATTTTAACCGCGTAATTTCGGTAAGCTCTTAAAACTTTTGTTGTATTTTCCTCTTACATAAATGTTTCGCGATATGTTTTGTTTGTAATAAACGTTGTTCCTTATAAACGTTGTTCCGTTTGACAAGCAATGTTGTACATTCTTGTCAATTTTATTCTTATCAGATTTAATCTAATTATATTTAGAAATGCAATAGTTAAGTTATTAAAAACTTGAAAATTAAATCAAATATTATTTTAGAAGTCGTCGATTTCTCATAAATTTTACAAATGAAAGCGACTATAAAATCTTATTTAGAATTCTGAAAGATGTTTTATTAAACATTTGCATATTTAATGAAAACCTCCTGTTTCTATTATCGTCTGACGATTGTAGTTGTAAATCTATCATTATACCCCTTATCAGTGTGCAATCATCTTTGCTTAATGTTCTGTGGAGATTTAATCGAGTCAGCATTTTTATTTGGTTCAATAATAACAGTGTCGTTCTAGAAAATACAACATCGCTTTAATGAAGACTTTTATAAAAATAAATCATATTATAACACCTTGGTATATATATTTTTCTCTTTGAGTTTTGTATTGACGTTATTTTTTTAACCAAAAGCATCCTTTATTATTTATAATGTTCGATCATACCGAAAATTATATATATTTATTAAAGTATTTTTAGAACAGTAATAAATAATTTTTCCCTTTTGTGAAAAGTAAAATACATACATTTGTTACAAAGTACAAAATAAAAAATATATCAATAATGGTATAACTTTTGAGCAAGTTATTAAAAAAGATTTTTTGTAATATTCATAGGTAATCTGTTAATTAAGGGAAAAAGTTGTATGTTACCCTAACGATCAGGTAGTCTTGGCTCAATGAAATAAATAATGATTTTTTAAAATATAACTATTTTTATCTTGGGAATGGCTGTTATTTTTTTTCCTTCGTATTGATCTTGAATGATGTCTCATTAACGTGTCAATTAAACAACTTGTATTCTGCCAATTTGTAGCTAATAGGACATTTTTTTATTATTCTTTCAATAAACATTCTAAAATATTTTGTATTAAAAAAATGTGGTTCTCTACACAAGCCAAAAGCTTTATCACTGTATTTATATTTTTAATTTAATTGAAATATAAATTAACCTACATAAAAAATATATATAAAAAAATTGTTGTAGATATTTTGGCTCGTTTGCTTTTGTACGGTTGAGTACTGACGGATCGTATTGTATTTGTAATATTTTGAAGCCTTAATGGATACGTTCGTACTTCACTGCCTTTTTTCATCTACAAGTTTTCTCCGTCGCTGCTGATTAGAGGAGCAATAGCCTGAGGCATCTCTAAGACGGGTTCATTTCCATCCTTGCATCGAGTATCCCGCTCTACTGGTCTCCTGGTCAACTTTTTTCGCATCATTCTGCGATAGCCATAAATTCTTCAAGGAATAAATACAACAGCTTACTGAAATAAGTTTTCATCAGAGCTTTTTTATTTTATTTAGATACATATTATGCAGTAGCCTTCAACTTAATCATAACGTTAGATAATTGCATATTATGACACATTAATATTAACTTCAGAACTATTTTATACGAAATTTTTTACGTTATGATACATTTTTTTACTCAAGTTTAATTTGAAAGCAATCTTATTGGTGTCTTATATTTATTAATATTTTTATTTGGATACATTCAAAATACCGTGTTATGAGTTACTTACTACGGAATGCTAAGTCGAAAGGGTTGTGTTTTAATTTGACATATAATAAACATATAATTAAATCTACGTAGCTAAAATCGTAACCTGACATTTTTTTAAAAACTTATTCACGTTTGTCATATGAGTCGTCAATTGGAAGGGCTGTTCGACTTGTTGACATTGCCTATATGATATTGCCTAGAGAAATGGACATTTACATCAACGATCTATGAATATTTATCGTTTTTCTTATTTCGATTTGGATGCATATAACATTTTTTGTTCTCTATACTATTTGAACTTTTTTTTATATTCCATTGATGTTTTATTAAGTACTGTCTTCCTGCCAAGTATGAAATACAAGGTGTATTGGCGTCAGATTTAATATAATGTAATTTTTTTTTCAATAAACTAACAAAATTTACTTTTTCTTATCGATGGTCAACAAAATAGTAAAAAAATAGTTGACATCGATTTAATTAACAGTAATATTTACATTTAAACGTTATTAAAGAGAGCGATGAAGATTTAATCGTAAGTGTGTTGATTTTTATGTAAAATATACAAGTAACTGCATATTTTTTTAAATGACATTTTTCATTTTGACATATTCCCTTTACACCCGATTTCAAATTTAAAACCAAAAAATAATTATGAAAAAAAATATCAATATTATACTAAAACTAAATAAGACTACAAAATTGACGTTACTCTTAAAACAAAACCACCCTGAATTTTACCGAAGCTTTTAACATAGTGAATCATGTTTTACATAAAATAAATATGTTTATGAGCTTACAGAATCATTTTTCATCTTGTAGGATTGAACAAATCTCTGCCGCGAGGATCGGATACTTTAGTATGTTGAAATAAAGTTGACAGGAAAATCATAGGTTTGCATTCTGGCCTATGCGTTGATGTCTTCTGACGTAGAGACTTATTCGCTTGTGTCAGAGAATAGGCTCATAGATAGATAATATCTATTTATACTAGATATGTACCTACTTTAACACAGATGCGGACGAACTAACCCGCACTCAATTTGTTTGGCATTCGTTGTTGTGGCTAGCGTGAGACTGACAAACTCATATGCAAAATATACACAAAAAAGATTACGTCAACGGTCAAAGCCTTATTTGAATTTTCTTCAGCGTATTTATGCGCACGAACAGAATAATGTTTTGATGCTCAAAAGGGATGTTTCCAGTCGGCCACGTTTACCGTGTTAATTTCGATTATAATCAGACATGTCATCATAATGTTTCATGCGGTCAAAAAACTCTTTCCACGTCGCATTTACAGTAGTAAGCTGTCATCGCTTTTTAAAAAGCAAATTAAATTAATTAAACAAGTTTTTTCATGTATGCATTAAATATATCGGTCATTAAACTGGAAATTCGACAAGCCTGTTATATAATTTAAGATTTCGACTGAAGGTGCTTGGTGGAATTTCAATATTAAATTCGAATCGTTCAAATTATGTTCACTCCCACAGATTTTGTCATTAACGACCCGGGTTTCGCCTTTCGGCACCTTCTGAACTTGAATCTTGAACTGAAGTCAGTTCAAGTTCATCCGTGCACTTGAACGCCTGAAGATGCCGAAAGGCGAAACACAGGTCGTTAATGACAAAATCTGTGGGAGTGTACATAAGTTGAACGATTCAAATTTAAGCCTGTTATAGTTTTTAAAATGCAAAATAGAATAAAAAATTAACACAAATAATTTTCACCTGAAATTGTTGACATTGTCAATTAATAATACTGAGCAATCACTGCATAGCTTTATCTAACATTACTTTGTATCATAAGTAATTAAAACAATATTGAGCCATCAAATTTTTACTTTCTGTGTCTCAAAATACATGCCTCTTTATTACAAATAAAATTCTTTTTTAGTAATTCCCACATTATTTATTATTATTAAGTTCCAGAACGGTTTTGCTTATAGGTGAGGGTGTTACTTAATTTTGTATAAATAGCCTTGTATTGATTTATATTTCCATTGGTTCATAATTCTCTTTGGTAAGCGAAACCGGTTCTGGTCTTTAATATATGAGCTGCTGAGAGGCGAAGTGAGTCAAGTGGTATTTTAGAAAAAAAAACGAGTTTAATGCGTTATTATCATATCATAAAAGTAAAGTGAGGTCAGTGAAAATATACTGCAATAGTGTTATTTCCTTAAAATTAAAAAATTCAATCCACCAAAATGCTAAGCAAAAACGTTTACCATTTTACTATTTTGATCCATCTATCGAGTGCTTAATAATGTAGAATTAGTATAAAAAAGTGTATAATTTTTCAATATTCATTTTCACCACGACTTTACATTCAACATATCAAAACTGATACTCGTCTTTATTATTGTTGATTTCGTGCATTATAATATTTTTATGGTGATTATTCTCCAAGAAACTTCTTTAAATACAATGATATCTACCGACTTTGATCCCCGTAGTTGTATGCGAGTTTTAGGATAGTCGTTGCTTATGTTGTCAATTATCTTTACATAAAATACATAATATATAACAATTATCACTTATATATATATTGAAGTTTATTGTATTCCAAGAACATGACGTGATTGAAACTACGCAGTAAATACCTAATTATCTTCGTGTTTCAAATCGCAGCACTCAACACTCAACACGAACCGTTGAACCTCTTACCTGTGTATAACAAATCTAACAACGTTCATATTCCACATTCCCATATTCACACCGTCACCCATGAATTATCGATATAAAGACAGTCATTATTTTAAGAAAATTATTGTAGTTAATTTAGCGCATTGATATTTTCGTTCCTTTATTTTTCAATCGGTTCATGAGTTTTAGAGTCAAACCTTTTTTTTACCATATCCACTCATAATGTGAATCATATATACTGTTCATCAGTGGCGGCCGATCAATGTGGCATTGGATCAATGCACCCATTGTATATAGGGACGGTTTTATTTCATGAAATAATATTCAAATATAACATTTATACCATTCACTCATTTTAAATTATTCATGTATTCAAGGGGTGCATTGATTCAATGCCACATTGGAGATCATCTCAACGTAAACTACTTTTAACTCAGTTGTTCAACCTTTATTTTTTTTCAAAGGGAGTAGGAATGGAAGGATAGGGTTAGGATAGGACTAGTGTTTAACTAATCGCTCTCGCTACGCTTCATTTTTTGTAATAATATTGGTGGAAGGGGGGAATTCAAGACATCACAAACATCCATGTCTTCAATCAAAAATTCATACATCGATTAAAAAATCTATTTATGAACTGGGATTCGATGCAGTAACCGAAGCCAAGAACTTTGACCACTCGACATCCAGGTAAAAAATAAATCTTTCAAATATGTACATATAAAAATCACTTGGGTTCGATTCCAACACTATTTTAAGCTGTGAAGAATATACTAGTTTTAAACTGTCACAAGCATTGACTAGGATTTGGATTTTTTTATAGTTTACGGCCGCAAAATTTTCTGATATTTGATGACTCCCGATTTCGTTCAAAATACTATAAATACACGACTTTATTTGAATAAGTATTGACAAAAATTAAATTGAATTATCGTATTATTATTTAATTCTTTCATAGCCCGCCACATATAATACTATATGTACATTATTCGCAAACTGAAATATGGCACGTGTGGTTTCTGCAAGGAGAGAACAAAATTACTTTGACTCAGTCACGGTTTTGCGTATTGTAGGAACAACATATTAACAAAAGACGTGTTTGTTTTTTTGTCTGAGCGCTTTTGGAAGCTTCGTCTTGATTAATTATATGTGAACATGAGAACAGGTGCCTGCGCGATGATCGAAGAATAGGTACGTGAACTTATATAGCAGAGAATCATGTAATGATCTCATCAACGAACTTTTGTGTTATGTACATTTATGTAGTGATGACTCAGTGGTGTCTCAGTCAGTCATCTTCATTTACAAGGGATGAACATGTCTACACTAACGTCCCTTCTAAAAAGAATACCTTATGTTATCAAATAATTTTAAATGGAAATTGTATTCAAGATTTTGTCAAAAGTATAGTATTATTTTACTACTTATTGATATATTTATAATAAAGGTAGCATTGTTTTATGTATTATTTTTGCAGCAAACCATATACACAAGTTATAATTTGTGGGATAATTCTAGAAACACAGAAATTAGAAACCTTGTCGACAATATATGTTCGATGAAAATATTGGAAAACATTTTTTATATTTTTATTTGTGTTCAATTTTGGACTGGTCGTAGGTACAAGGCTTGTGTTTTTTCTTCTACATGCTATAATCTGCAAATTCAATACGTTAATTATAATGTAGGATTATGACTGAAGGTGCTTGGTGGAATTTCAATATTAAGACTGTAGGCATTCCTATGGGTTAATCCATTTCGCCAGCAATGGCCACTAGGTCAGCCTTAAACTTCGTGATACATTTATTTCTTATATAAGCACGATACATTTATTTACTGGACGTCACATTTACATAATTTAGACGATTCAAATTTAACGTTAACGTTAATAATGATAGAAAAAAATGCAGTTTTTATGAATAATTAAACAGTATGTTTTAATGTATATTTTTTGACGTACCACAAAAATAACATACAAATTAAAGTAAATGGGCTTTCATTTGTTTGTATTTATTATTATGATATTGTTGGTTATATTTCCATAATCTATACATTGTTTCTGTTTATATTGTGATTTAGATTCAGAATTAACATTTCGTTTTTGAGGATTTTTTAAGCCAAGTCTTTTTCCCTAGGACATTTTGAGTGATCAGCTAGTTAAAATAAACTTCCTTCTTGTAACATTCATAACCAATATTCAACCAAAAAGACTTTAATATCATCAGTATAAGTTAAATTTTTAAATAATAAACAAAAACTGTTTAATGTAACGCCAGTGATTTGAAGATGGTATATGAGTGTGAAGTTGATCGCTGACCATCGAAAGATGTTAGTGTTATTATTTCATTTTTTTGTATATGCTCCTTTGTAGTCCTATATCCTCGTTCAATAACCTAACTCAAAGCATCTAGGGTTTAATTAATATTCAAGAAATATATTATTGAGTACCTACTCATCCTAATTGGAAGCCAAGTTTTTTTTACTATACTAAGTTTAAAGTGATTACTAGTTACGCCCTAACGAGTCAAATAAAGATCGAATGAATTATTTACAAATATTTAATAAACGATATTAAATTGCACTAACAACCACGCAGCAGTTTACGACTTAAAATTATCCATAGCCAGTTCACACTGCTTATTACACCAATGGATGCAAATTTATAAATTAAACTATCTTGAATAAATTTTATGATGAAATTGAAAACATATTTGAAAATTTCTCTATTACAAAAAATACGATGAAATATTGGTGAAGCTATCGATTTATCATAACGTTTAATTTTTAATAATGTGTTTTTGTATATGTTTTGAACCAATTATTTATGACAATTAATCGTTAACGATTTGTCACACTATTCTTATTTTCCATTTAAGAAATATTTCATGATTTATTTTATGACCAATGTTGACATTGTATTGCATAGGATTTTTGGTAAGAAAATATTTTCATAATACTGGTAAAATGAATATTGTCTCCAAATTGTTGTCAATATTACGTAGTACAATTTTATAAACAAAGCAATATCTTTTAGTAGGTAATAGTATAAAAATACATACATTGATGAGTAAAATCGCACATGACCTTTTTATTAAATTAGTAAAGAAAATGTGTTTTGATTTTACACCAATAAATTTGTTATATATTTCTGTTGAAATATACATTTATTTTAGTAACCTTGGCGTTAGTATTTTTAAAATACTACACCTGAATTTCTACTGTTATTAAATTTCATAATCAAAAGTTATGCGCATTAAATAAATACATTTTTTTATTTGACACAAAAATAATCCGATTGACGATTCAACTACACAAAAGAATATGATGGTAGATACATATTTGTTGAAGTGACTCAGCAGACAATGTTTTACAATATAAATAATGTGTATGAAATGATTCTCACTGACAGATTATATCGAATACAATCTGCTTGTCGAATTCCGTGTCTAATTGTTTTGTAGATCATAGTAACTATCGGAGATAAATTAATATAAAAGCCAGTCTAGTTTTTACATAGCGGTTATTTTTAGGAATGTGTAATAATTTTGCAATAGTTATTTTTTAAATAATTACATAAATAAGTGATGGTGTCATAAGCCGATCCAAGCGACCGTAGAACAATTTTCGGGATACATACACATTTTTTTATAATATAACCGTTTTTATACTAAAACTTATTTTAACGAACTTATTATACATGGCATTGTTTTAAAATTTAATTTAAGTTTAAAATTACATGTGTAAAATTTCGTTAAGTTAATTTAAAGTTACAAGAAAATCTGCAGCGCATATTTCCGTACCCTGTCATTACAAATTTGACTCAAGTCTAAATTTTTATCATACATTAATTGAACAGTATTACGACTAAAACTTTGTCGAGTTATAAGCTTAAGTAAGAGCTTAGAGAAACCAGAAATTAACGACAAATAATTTAGCCACTAAAAGAACTCGTTCATTAAAATTAATGTTTTTAAGGCTAGCTATATAATACAATATGAGGAGCTTGACATCAAAACTCATAATATCCCTTTTTGATATTTTTTTAGATAAGTAAGAATATCAAAAAATTCTAAATGCATTAAAAAATAGTTGGGTATTAAAATTTACTTTAAATACTGTTAAACCCACCGCTAAAGATTAGTGTCTAAGCTCACATGTTTAAATGAATAATATGATATGGCTAGAAAGAAATATTTGGCGATAAATATTTTTCATGGTGTAGTAGTAAATTTTGCATCTTAATAAAATGCTTATTATCACAAGCAATACATATTCATGGTAATTTGTAACTTTTTTTATAATTACGAAAAATTGTGCTCCTGTAGTTTTTTGCGATTGTCTCAAAACGTAATATTTGAAGAATGTGAGTCGTATAGTAAGTAGCTCCTCATACGTAAGAATTACCAAATTTGTATGATAATTAAATCAAAAAGTATTCTATTAACAAGATATAATATAAATGAAAAGGGGACGGCAACATCTCATTCTAATAAATCCACACACATTTACATGTTGAGAGTTAACATTTAAATTATGTTTGAGCATTATTTTGTTAGTAATGTCGAAGAGCTCTGCGGCTTACATTCTCAACCAGGCATGTTCTTGGACTTGTCTTAAATTGTCGTCAAGTTAACCGTAAATTCATCACGTAATACAAAGTAGCAATCTTTGCTTGAACGTTGTTTATCATTCGTAATAGTATCTTCATCGCCTTGAACGTTGAGTTAAATCTGAACGAGCATTGTTGAGAGGTTATCCCATGCGAGAATCTCTGGTCAACTTTTATACACGTGCCTCTCAACATTGTGCATTTCCTTAGCGATTAATCATCGCTTTAATGCATTTCTAAAAGGATATAATAATTTTAAATTACAATCAGGTCTTTGAATTCGGAGTAGGGAGTTGTGGAGTCGGGTGTATTTTTTACGTAGTTAGAAAAATCGGAGAAAAATGATTAGTATAATACATGCATCATATTGATTGATGAAATGTGCTAGAATTATTCTAATAACTATAATGGTCTGATGATAAACAGATATATAATATAATTTAAACGGATATGTTTAAAGAAATCAATTCGGTGTCGGTTTTTAATTTAAAACAGTAGTTCTGTTTACAGTACCATTTTTTTTTCTATATCCATGAAATTTTTGTGTCGGTGTATTAATAATATCAAAAAAAATATTTAACTGATATGTAGGTATATAACCAACATCGTTTTTTTCTTTGCCTAATTTATTTATTAGTAGTGCGTATTAATTTATTATTTGTCGGATCCTATGGCTCAGCGGTTAGCGTTGTTGGCTTCCGTGCCGGACTTCAATGGTTCGAGTCCCAGTACGAACAGCATTTTTTCGATCGATTTATCAATTTCTGCATGGGTGTTTGTTATATCTAAATATTCCTTCCCACCTTTCCAATCCTTCAATAACTGGGCGTAGCGAGAGCGATTAGTTAAACATTAGTCCTGTCCTAGCATAGTCCTGCTACTTTTTTTGGAAAAGAGAGGTTAAGTAACAAATAGTTTTCGTAGAAAAACTTCTGTTGAGATACCTCCATTAGGAGGCTATATGCTTCACATTGGGAGCGAGCATGGATAAAATATATATATATTTAACCATTATTGACTGTTAGACAATGTTTTATTTAACTACAATACTGCTGTTGGATTAATTGTATAGCCGTCAGTGACGTCACCAATTTCATTATTAGCATTATGATTTATAAGATTATATAATATAAACAAAATAAAATCACACTTATCCTTAGTTAGAGCATAGTCTTTTATGTCTTATCAAGCACACATATAATAAATGTATTTACATAATAAATATTCTGTTTATATTCAAAGCTTAAGTTCTTAGAAAAAGCGATGCAGTATTGTTGGGAGGCATTGCTAAGGTGCATCCGCCGCGAGTGCAGACTTCCCTGGACGTCCTTGAAGGGGACGTTTGCACCCTGCACTGCATCATCTTTTTTTGTCTTATTTATTATATATACGCTTCGATAGAATCCTCTCGCGATTCTGCTTGCCTAACTATCAAGTTTTTACAGCGCAGCCTAGCTAAAAGCGATAAACAATCTTTTAATTGCTGTCAATTATTTTACCCCACAGCTGATAGAAACACAGCATTATATTTGCTGTTAGCAATTTATAGAATTTATACAATGTCATGCGTATGAAATAGTAGTTATAAGTTGTTAGATGCCAAGATGAAGAATATTTTACCCTTCCTTTTATTCCAACATGTATTTTATGCATCAATTTCATTGTAATTATTCAGTATGTTATATTATGTAACATCGAGAATCCGAATAAGAATAAATTTTGTTAACAAAATGTTGTATTTAAAACATTAAATGTTTTCTGTGCCCCCGTGGTTAGGGTATCCAATCCCGGAGCCTTTTTGTAATCCCGGGATTGGGCACGTGAAATCGTGTATAATTTGAAAGTTTTGGTGAGTCCTTTTTTTTTTAGCTCACCGAGGAATTTGAAATTCTCAATTCTCTATACTTTTTCCCCAAATTGTCTCCAAAACTCGTTTTTGTTTTTTAACTCTTCCAATTCCAAAATCCTATCAATTTTCGGGGTTTGCTCAAAATTTCTCAACCCCGAAATCTCGGGATTTAATAGAATTTTGAGCATGCTTTTCAGTGGCGAATTACGCACTTGGGAGGCCTCAAGCGCAATAAAATTTGGTTGCCCAGTATTTAAAATAACAAATGATCGATGCGAAAGTCTACGTAAAATAAGAAGAAATATTGAAACCTGGCATAATTTATGCAATTTTTGAGATTCAGAGACCCTAAGTGTGCGCCTTTTGTCCTTATGAAGTAATCCACCCCTGATGTTTTCTAACAAAAGAGTAAAGATTTAATGATGAAAGGCAGATAAAATAATGATTTTTTTTGGAAAAGCTGTGAATAAGATTCATTTATGGTTGACAATCAATGCGACTGAGATTCTCACATGTGAGCGTTCTCGTAAAGTCAGGTAACAGGTAGGTTCTAACAACGTCTCACTGGGCATGCGCTAACTAAACGATAAAAGGATTAAATAAAATATTATTGTGACGCGGTCCCTTTGTACACGCACAAATATGGATAAAGTGAAATATTGCTGGATATGGTCGATTAGTTATTTCGATTACCAGCAATTCGTTTTGAACATAACCTACGAGATACATTCATAATAATTCGTATGCATATTATAAAATATATGTGTTTATTATATTATTTAAAAGGATTCCTCTACAGCAATACCCGCTGAGGGTTTTTTTTTCGAAAAACGATGTCAACATATTATATTTTATAAATAATACAAAAGTTGGAGGTTAAAATAACTTATGCGTAATAAATTTGATAATAATAGAATTCATTTTACTAACTTGGTAAAAACTGTTTGCTAAATGAAACATTTACATTAAAATTTAAGTTCAGTTTAGTCACTTTTAATGTGTTCATTGTCAATACTTACTTGGTGGAATGTTATTCATTTAAAGATTAAAACAATCATTTGTTGTAATCCAAAAATTATTTAATTTCATCAGTTGATAATGCTCATCATGAGCGAAACCGGTTTTGATCATATTCAATAATATTATTTTTGAAAATTTTCTGAAACTTTATAAAAGTTATAAATTTGCAATAAATATCAACAATTTCAGTTGAATGCTGTATCTATCATTGTTGTTATTCTATAGTTGTATGTCCAGTTCAATAAGAATTCCCAGGAAAAAATAACAAGCAAGATAAATTCATTCTTCTTATAAAAACATTCTTCGAGTTATATTGACGCCAGTCAACACTTGCAATTCATTGAATTGGAAGTTACAAACAGACATAATTTTTTAAGCTTTGGTCGCATCTAAAAACTATTTTAATCTATTGAATTGTAATTTTATTTTTGGTCAATCAAAGATATTGTAAGTCGATAAAATAGATTACGAATCTATTACAGTTGTTTTAAAAAAGTATCTTATATGAAACTTAAATACAAGCTTATCATGTTCCTACAAAAAGTAATTAGAACGATCCATTTTTCCATATATTTATTTGTTTAATTAATTAACTAAAATGAATATATTATTACAACTAGAATAGAGTAAATAAATACTATTAGTTATTGTCGTCATACAATGACGACAATAACTGTGAGTACACAATATATTTAATATGTTATTTAGAATATTTTAATAATAATATTTTTTTTTCACCATGTCCGCTTCCGATGTAGATCATATTTACTCTTTATAGAGTTTATCTCATCAGAACTGCTTTTCACTCAGCTTTACCAAGCTTTGTTTTCAAAGAGAATAGTGATAGATGGATTATGACAGGACAAGTGGTCAACTAAAAAATTTCACGTTTTTTGGATAGGATAGGTGGGAGGGAGTTTTAGTCATTACAAACATCTATAGATTCGAGTATAAATCCACAAATTGATTGAAAAAATAATTATTGGAACTGTCTTTACTGGGATTCGAATACGTCAGCTCCATAACCGAAGTCAACGAACGCTGTTGCCTGCAGGACCACGGACCCAATTCAATAATTAATTTGGCGAGATATTGATGCTTTAGTACAGGGTTTCCCAACCCACGAGAAATTCTACCCTGGGGAGGGGGAAATTTGGGGAAATCGTTAAATCGTTTTATTTATTTTTAATTGTAATGTTTTTCAACAGCATTTTTTAACTCGATGTCTGCCACAGACGAGATAAAATTTTCGTGTTCATCACGCCAAAGACGAGTTATCTCGTCGATAACTAATTAAATTAATAGTTGCAAGCTATAGCCGGCGTGCTAGGTAATACTACTAATTATCTACGGCAGCTAAAAGGCTAAATACAACATGATTTATTCATAAATTATTTTACATAAAATCATTTCACTTTCAAATGGACGACGTTTTTGAATGCCCTGTAATTCTACTGGACTTTTTGTTTATTGAAATATTTTTAAGTCATTTTTAATACCCACATATTAAAAAACAGTTTCAAGACTACATATATGTATATTAATTAGAATATACCTTTTGAGTTAGACAATCTTGGATAGAGGAATTATATTCTTAACAATGGTAAAAAAGCGGAATGGAGTGAATAAGGTTGGGAACGCCTGCTCTTGTAAATATTCATGTTTAACTGTCTTTCCATGATAGAGAGCAGCTTAGCATTTGATATAAAGTATCAATATAATATTTTTATCAAAAAATATTTCGATTTACGATACAGAAAACATTACAACAGGTTCCTATACAATACACAATGAAGATTCTATCGTCTTCTTTGCAAGGCCAGTGACCCTAGTATTAAAAATATATCCAATGCCAAAAATAGAAAAGATTTTCCAAAAAAAAATATTTGAATGCGTCATTGCAATATATATATATATAATTTTTATAAGCATCACTGTAAAAAAAACCAATTTCATCGTACTATAAAAATTACTCTTCAGTAATATAATTTTTATTTGTGGTATTTTTATTACTGTTTCAACCACACATTTCAATATAGATATTTAAAAAAAAAACTGATGTTCAAGTAGTTGATTAGTTTATATGCCAATGTATATATTGTATTTATTATAACTACTTGTAAATTATCATATCTAAAAAATATATTGACTAGTAAATATCTTCATTATGTTTTTTTTTGTATTTCGTATAAAACATACGACAACCATCATGGTCGTTACTTGACAAAAAATATTTAATATTTTATGTAAGCATGATTGGTGCCGATAGTCAAAACAAATCAGTGACGTTGCTGTTTTTAATTAAAAAGTAATTACAAAATTAAATGGAAGCTCAATGCTTGGTGTGGATATTTCGTAGATAAATAATTCAATTATAACAGTAGTATAACAATCTATTTATTTTTTACGTTTCGAAAACGAAGTCCTAATTTGTTTTTTTTTACAACTCGAGTATTTTCAGTACAATACTTTAAGAGCTTGACTAGAATTTAGTAAATACTAGACTTTAAGTCCAATTTTTAAATCATGAAAATTTATAGGATTTTGGATTTGGCTGAACTAAAAAAAAAACAAGTCTTGTTGGTATTTTGGGAAAATCGGTAAATTCTTAGGTTTTGAGATTTTGAAACTTGGAGAGCTAAAAAAAAATGAGTCGCGGGCAAATTTTGGGCAAATCGGTCCTGGGTTTTTGAAATTGGAAATGAAATAATGAAAAATTCCGACACCAAAACTTTTCTCAAATTATACACGATTTCATGTTGAGTGCCCAATCCCGGGATCCTGAGAAAATTAATCAATCCCGAAATCCCGGGATCACAAAAAGGCTCCGGGATTGGATACCCTACCCAACGATGGTTCTTCATTATAACATTATTAAAAATAGCAAGGCAATTTATCAATATAATATATGGTAGACAAGGTCTGGTCAAACAAGACATCTTGTTTTTAAAATAATGTCTGTAGTGCAGTGTTCATCGTCTTTGGCTTCCGTTACGGATTTCACGGGTTCAAATCCCAGTTCAAACAGCATTTTTTCAATTAATTTCTGTTCGAAGGCGTAAATGTTTTTGATGTTTCAAACTTCCCTGCCACTCTTAATCACATCCTAAAACAAGTGTAGTGAGAGCGATCAGTTGACCACTAGTCCTGTGTTAGCCTTACCCTTTTATATCTAATACTATTTTCGAAAAAGAGTGATTGAGCAACTGAGTAACAAATATTTCTCGTAGATACCTCCATTCGGATGCCATATTTATACATTGGGAGGGGACATGGATTAACAAAAAAAAAACAATACTAATGAGAACATTTTCTTTTTGTTTCAGGTATATAAAAATCATTCCTGTCTACTCTCCAATAGCAAAGCATCGTGAGTAATTCACAAAAAGTTTTCGATTTTTGTTTTTGAATGTCCATAACCAAAATAAACTAAATGTGCTTGAATTCACCCCGTCACTTACATCGTAAACCTCTGTAAAGCATATTCATAATATACATAGGTCCAATAAAATATTATCTCAATTTAATTATCATTACACAGTTTAAGTCATATGCAATGTTTACTACCGGTCGAATGTACATAGAAGTCAGAAAGAAACGTGTCAATCAGGAACAAGGGATAAAAATGTTTCACCCAAATACGGACGCTCATAAACTCTTTTTCCAGGAAATTTCAGAAATAAATAGAGCGCAATTGAACAGTCTTCCGATTTTAAATTAAATGCTAAACATGTCGGGTTCTCCTCTTTTATACTGTATATAAATATAATCATAAAACCTTTTCGCCAGCAATGGCTTTAAACTCAATGATACATTTATTTTTTATATAAACACGAAACATTCATTTACTACGCCTCTTCAAGTTCATCCATGCACTTGAACGCCCGAAGATGCCGAAAAGCGAAACCCGGGTCGTTAGTGACAGAATTTGTAAGAATGTACATAATTTGAACGATTCAAATTTAATTTTGAAACTCCACCAAACACCTTCAATCGAAATCTTAAATTATAGATGTCAGTATTCTCGTACTATCAATGCACGCCGATGGTGAGAAAATATGACGCTAAAAATAACAAAAGAGGCTTCAGCGCGTGGTCCTCTGCGACCATTAAAATACAGAGTACATACAAAAGCTCATTGTGTCGCTATACGGGCAAGGCTAAACAATTCGCTATTGTTTGCCGTCACTCAATGAGCGCTTTTGGCCGAAGCTTGGCGAAAGCCTGCTGTTCTAAAGTTCAATGTTCAGCCATTTCAGCGACGCTAGAAAACTTCAAATACCAGATTCGTACACAAGCTTATAATGTGTTTTATTATAAATGTACCAAAAAAACAAGATCCTGCCAACCGCCATCTATTCATTAAAATTCAATCTTCTACGTTTTGTGCTATATCCGCTGCAGGACGTCTGCGATGATGTAAGCCATTGGTCTTTTATACGCTGCCGCCCTGAACAGAAATGGTTTTCAGTTCAAACCAGTCTATCAGACTCCTGAGTCAGGACGATCTTCTTCTGCCAGGGCGTCGCTTATCATCTTGAATTCAATCATTATATCATGACAGTAAAAATATATTTTATATTCATTTCGACAGGTATTTCAGAAAATGTAATTTGACTAAAATGTTTTTGTTTTTTCTGTCAAAAATCTTAATTTTTATTAATGCAAACATAATATCTATATAGAAAAAATCTGTTGAGAGACTTACATTAG
This sequence comes from Himalopsyche anomala, assembly GCA_031772345.1. Classification (NCBI taxonomy): domain Eukaryota; kingdom Metazoa; phylum Arthropoda; class Insecta; order Trichoptera; family Rhyacophilidae; genus Himalopsyche; species Himalopsyche anomala. The sequence continues at coordinate 29,974,577 of CM062821.1, forward strand.
TAGGTCATATGCTCCACATTAGGAACGGACGTGATAATTTCTTTTTTTTCTGAATATGAATAATTGACAACCCTATTAAGGCTGGCAAAAAAACTTGAATTCCAATTGGTCATTGGCCCTTGCCAATAGTGTTGACCTCCTCTTGTCTAACTTGTTCCTCTTACTATTGTTAATTGTAAGTACGTGTTTGCGGCACTGTATCAAAGACACGACAGATTTCGGTCATGACAGAACGACACGTAGATGAGTTTGGCAATCATTTTTAATTGGACTTGGATATATCGGGCTGCAATGAGATGGCCGTTTTAGATAGTTTGTAATACTTTCGGTCAATTACAAGTATGTACAATATAATAATTAATAACTATATGACAATCGGCCATGCGACGCATACCTTAAGTACTGTACATCAAATAACACTTATAATGACATTAGTTATAACAGAGTATCGACTGAAAATCGAAATCTAATATGTAATAAATATTCGAACAACAATAATATTATGACAGTATTAAGAGTAACACACAGCAGATTATAAGAGCAACATACGAACACATTTTTTGTAGATGGCGACACAAAAATTGTGATGTTCTGTTTCTGCAACTTGCATTTGAGAACTAATGTCTAGCCATGAGATGGGCATGGGTTCAAATTCCGGATACAAATTATCTTTTTAACGTAACATTCATAACAATCATTCATTGTCAAAGTTCTTTGACATGGGCTTGTTATGTATGTTCTCCTCGAGTTGATCTCGGGCGATTTTTTAGAAATCAAATTAAGTTTATTTCTCGAGAGTAAAAAATATCTGAAACCTTGGATATTAGCTTTATTTGCCAAAAAAAATAATCATGACAATTTAAAAAAATACAGAAAATAATTTGAAAAGATTACTTTTCTACAGAAAATTAGTTTTGGAAAGATTACCGAATGGACAGTTTCTCGTATAAACAATTGACTGTGAAGATAATGAATTGTGATTTGTGGTTATAAAGTTTATTTATATTACAGGATTTTTTTTCTGTATTATACGTAAGAAAAATAACGGATTATAAATAATAGAAAAATAAGCACAACTTCAGAAATATCCGTTCTATTTTAAATGATGATCTTCATTGAGATCTTTAAAAAATGTTATTTTGGATAAGTTTTTTTGAAATTATTTTTACCCTATGAATTTGTATAATCAGGAAAAAGAGGATTGCTTTAGCCTTTACACTATGGCATTTTCTGATAACTTGAGCTTCATTATATCGTATTTTCACTTTATTAATGAGTATGTAAGTCTATCATTATTTCGCCCTCATTATTTCGAATTGATTCATATTTGTTTGGTCAATAACGGTTAAACTATTTTGTACTCGGCGATTGAGATGAAACTAGTTGCTGAGATAAAATTCGCCTGCTGTTGTAGATATAAAATATTTAATATCAAAATGTAAGAACAACTATTTGGCGTTGTAGGATACGATAGTGAATAACAGGCCGCATATTGGCTGGTTGTAGCAAACCGACATAAACATAAACAGCATTTTTTGTATTCTTTCAAAGTGCGATTCAATAATTTGCAAAAATTTAGTTTGTTTGATAAGATGTTAACAATTTAAAACTTTGCACCATATGCGTGTAAAAAATACCTTACTCTTTTATACTTGTCCTCGATGTGGGCATAACATAAAATAAGTTGTTATAGATAAACATTAAAATAAATAACAGCCCGCATTGGGCAACCATCAACCACACATTTAACTTATCGTAAAAAATCCACATAGCAATGTCCATAGTAAATATAAAACTTCATTGGAAACTATGTTTTTTTGGGTGAAAATGTATTGCCTACATTTTTCGAAAATTGAAAACTAAAAAAATAATTCTTTCCTTCATCGCCTTTTAGAGCGGTGGTTTTTAAACTGCGGCGTGAGAAAACATTTCCGGGGTTGCAGGAGAAGTTTCTATTTTGACATGTAATATTATATATTTTACATATATTAAAAAAACAATCTAGTTATTAAATATTAAGATATTTTATTGCTATAATTTAAGATTTCGACTGAATTGAATTTCAATATTAAATTTGAATCGTTCAAATTTTGTATTTTATTTCATTATATATGTGTGTAAATGTATATATTTAAATAAAAAATGTCTTAATATAAAATAAAAATAACTTTGATTATTCCAGTACGAATTCGTAGTTAAGCAAACATTTGCGAAAGTAGTTGTCTGAGGATGCCTCTGAAAGAGGCGAAACACGTGTCACATTTTGATACACAATACGTGGAATAATTAAAGTTATTTTTATTTTATATTAAAATGAACTTCCACAAAGTTACCGCCGAATCCATCGAAAGTAAAAAATGTCTTGCAATAAATGTAATTTTCGAAATTAAAAAATTGGACAAGAATTTTATGGGGGTGTGAGAACGTGTTTTCAGATTCAAGGATATGCAGATTACTAAAAAAGGTAAAGAACCACTGGTCTAGAGTCTAGCTACAGAAAAAATCTTTGTAGATGATACAAAAATTACGAATACAGTTTGTCTGCGGCTCACGTTTTTACTTCATTTAGACAAGTAATTAACCATTTTAGGTTCCTACGTGAAACATACGGCCAAAAATTGGAGCCTCCCGGGCAATTAATTGCTTTGCTTCTTCACATCTCACATGACATGCCAGTTTGCATGATTGAAATAAGCTAAAGATCATATGCTCAGTAAAATTGTTAAGACGAGTTTGAAGAAGTTGAGTACATTAGGAGTTAACCTTCCCACTATCTTTAAAATATTTTAACTTATATGTATAAATCTTAAATCTTCCACGTATTCGAGTCATATCTACGGCTATTAACAGTATGAATATTTACACGAGTAGTTACCTCGGCCTTTAGAAACTATATGATATAACTCGATGTCCAACTCAAAGATAAATAAAACAGCTACAATGAAAATCAAATAACTTATTCGAACGTTTAATATGTATGACTGTGTATTATAAAGTAAAAATACAATAGATTACCACACTCTAACGTATATTCATATTCAAATAAATAACCTAATATGTAGCTAAGCAAAAGATGAATGCAGGCCTTTGGGTATTCGTATCTTTAAATAATAATATCGGATGTTATTTATCACACATATTACCGCCCAGCAAGAAAATAAATCCTGACGAACTGTGTAAACACACAAACATCGGCGAACGGTTTGACCGTCCATCGTTTGAATACACCCAAGAGATTTGTTTAGTGTGTAACTAGCTCTCTCGGTTTATCCTACACGACAACCCCTTTAGTCATATTTACTCGCAAAAAGAAGAGAATTGTTGGTGTCTTAAGTGGTCCCATTTATAAAACAGTTTGCATGTCCTTCGCAAATACACTATTTACATATTCAACATAGTATCAAATGCAAGAAATTAAAGATTCTTTGGAATGCATGTCGATACATGTAGTAATTGGAATTTATTGCCGCGTTATAAAATAAATGGCATGGCGATTATTAAGAAGCATTTATAACATAAATTAATGGAGTTTAATAAAACCGTTTAAAATTTTCAAAATCATGTCTACTTCCAATGTTGAGCATGTGGACATCTTGTTTTTATAAATGAAAATAAATTCGCACAATTTTTTTCTTTGAAGAGATGTAACAAAAAAGATAGAGTTGGTGAAAGACTAATAGTAAGTTAGTCGCTTTTATTATGCTTCGTTTTCAAGGTCAGATAAGCGGTGTATATAATACACTGAAAATTTAACAGATCGTGAAAAAATACGAAGGATTTTAGTGATGATTCTGCTATAAAAATACCGCTATTAATTAATTACTTTAAAAAATATCGGATAACATTCAAATTAACTGTAAAAAAATCACAATTTTAAAATCGATTTCTCGCCGCAAAAAACTCATCTGGTAATTAAACTAAGTAAAATACCAGCCATCAAATTCATTTTTAATTTTAAATTTAAAAAAAAACATCAAAAAGCACCTTTTAATTACATAGTATATTAAAAAATAAGGAAGATATCATAGTTAGAATCAATGTCAGATGTAAATGCATCATTTAATAAAATACATTTTTATTAATTTATAGTAGCGTATTTATCCTCGACAATAATGAGTAGCAAGTGTTTTATTTTCAATAAGTCAATTAATAGAGTTTTTTATTCTACGGTATTATTACTATCAATACATTTTTTTCGATCTATCTATACGCCCATCACACAAATCAATCACCTGTCATCCATCACATTGTATTTAATTGATACATGTTAACATAAGCCACGATTTGTCATTGATTTCAGGGACTTGGTAAAGCAGAAACTATTTGTAAGCAGCTATTTAAGAAAACAAAATACGAGAAGATTAGCAATGTCATTGATTATGAAAATACATTGAAATAGACAGTTTTATAATGCATTTTTTATTAATCATCATCATTATAGTAAGTGTCATAAAACCCAGCTTGGTTGTAACATTTGTGACCTTATTAACTCTTAGAATCTATTAGTAATATACTCACATTGGATTCAGTAATCACATTCACATTGGAATCTCTGGGTTCGTTAATAAATAAAATTGTTGTAAATATATATTTCTATTTTGTTTTCCACAGTCAAATTTGAGCTTAAATATTATTATATATTCCAATAAAGCCGGTCCTGTCCGTGTGATAACGCCCTAGGATCTGAGAAATTACGCAACTGACTGGCAAACGGATATTTTTGAAACCTGAAAGTAGGGCTTGTCGATTTTCAGAAACCGGGTTTGAATACACGAGTTTTTAGCGAAATTCGTGACATTCGAAAGCCGACTTTTTCATCTTGGTAACCCGGTTTCAAATATAAGAATTAGTAATTTTCATCTATTATATCACTTGACCGTTAATATATATTTTTTAAATCACCATGGTTACTATTAAAATGATTTTTAATATTTGGCTTAATAGTCAGTATAAATCCATGGATGCGTTGAAAATATTATATTTAGGTATATTTTGAAAGCATTTTTGTTGTGCTTTTTGACTCAGATACACTTATCAAATATGGGCAGATAATTACTAACACTCCATCGCCGAACAAAAAAACCGAAAAAATGCTATTTTTTATAGTGTTCATAATAAATAAATGATGTTTTTAAACGTGTTTTTTTTGCAATGTCAATTCAACTGTCATGTTTTGTAAAACTTCAAAAACCGAGTAAAAGCGAGCATTAGAAATTTTTAGAATTCATATGTTGTTTTATAAGTCCTAGTCGGAAGTCAATATGTTTCAAATTGCGAATGCTTACAAAAATATCCTTAACCTTTAGAGGAGTATGGACGTACATGTACGTAGGCGCCATTTTTCTCTAAATGAGTATGAAAGTACTTTATACTCAACACAGGAGTGTCTGTCTGTAAGCATATATATGCTCTAAGTATGAATTACATTGGGAAAAAGTCACAAAATTGTCATGTTAAGAAAAGGCAGTAAATTACAGTAAGGTCTGTATAAATCTATTCTCTCCTCTAAAGGTTAAATACTTTGCTAGATACTGGTACAAACGTTTATTTATATTTCGAAATATATTAAAACTCATCATAGAATTGTATGTAGGCTATATGGATTCACTGTTTCATAATAAATTAAATAACTTACCCGTTGAGATATTATAATGTTTTTTAATACTGTTTGACTGCATACATTTGCGAACTAATTATGGAATTAAAAACCGAACTAATTCAATGTTTTTATAGGTATATATATGCCAATCAAATATTTTTTGTCCATGTTAAAAAATGTCTCGTGAAATTTTATATATTACATAAAAGTAACCTCTTGTGACCCTAATGAAATGAACTGGTAGTGACCCCTGGCGGCAGAGACGTCTTCGGTAGCCAAACACGCCTTGAGTTCTGTTGTCGCATAGAAAACGTGACTGAAAGATATGAATCTCCCAGAAGATAGCCAAGTCTATGTTGTAAAAAATTACATCCGATCTCTAGACCTGACCTCGCTCCCTGGTCTGAATGACCCTTACGAACCTGAGCATTGCATGATACCATTTTAATATTCCTTTAACGGTGCTAATATATTAATAAAACTGGTTACTCTGCACCATAATTTTATAGTGCTTTTATAATTTGCATTTAATTTAGTGTAAATAATCTTTAAGTGCCATATAAAATAAGCTTTTCCTGGAAATTTAGAAACTATTTTACACATTCGCATTACTTAATATAGCGTTTTAAATAACATCATCATACACCATGGTGAAAAGAATATCTCCTTTCATTCACTTTGACATTTTTATTTTGGTTTATAAAAAATAAATTTAATATATCAAGCAAATGATGATCGATAAATTTTCTAATAATATTTTGGCAATGTCCTTTTTCAATTCAGAGATTTTTTTCTTTTTTAATAGTTGTCATTCCAGCTGCACGAAATATTATAATGTTGAAAGATCATACATGAAAAACTCGATGAGAATTTATCGTAAGTCGCTCGAGATCAAAACGAGGTAAATTGACATCACAAATTTTAATTGAAAAAGAAAATGACATTTACCTTACCGGGAATCGAACCTAGACCCGTCTGGTCGGGAGAGCAAGCTCTAACCAACTAGATCACAGCGGGTGACTTTTTGTCATCCTTTATCATTTTTGTCACGCGATGTAATATATGATTATTAGCATTCACCTCATTCTATTTCATTATTTAAGAATGCAAGGTCCACTTTATAATCTTCAAATTCCTGACAAAAAAGTCTGCAAAAAAATTATGCTTGGGGTATTGTTATGTTGGGTCTATGGTGCAAGGGTTAATGTTGTTGGTTTCCACCCTGGATCTCACGGGTTGGATCGATTTATCGATTTCTGTTCGAAGGCATGGGTGTTTATGATGCCTAAAAGAGTTCTCTCCCACCCTTCCGATCCATCAATAACTGTATCATTGGGCGTAGCGATTAGCTAACCACTAGACCTGCCCTAGCCTTATCGTTCTATCACTACTACTCACATATAAAAAGTTCTCTTGAGATACCTCCATTAAGAGCTTCACATTGGCAGCGGGCGTGGATATTTCTGGTCGAAATAATTCAAATGAAAATGTCTCACCAAAAATGCATCCAAAAAAGTTTGAAAAGAATAATTATTTCCCACGCATCAACTTAACGTAAGAGATTAACTTAAATAGCATTTAAGTATTATCATAAAGTAGTGAATCATTCATAATGGCCGGAAATTATTATAAAATGAAGGTATCATTACTAATGCACTCCGACTAAGCATACTATCATTCAGAAACAATTATATTTTGTGTAAATGCGAAGAACATTTTTATAAAACGTTTAAGTTTTTTATTTGTTTTTCGTTCAACTAAGTGTTTTTACAAGTATTTTTATATTTGATTATTGTTATGTTCTACTTGAGAGCTTTTCAGTAAGGGTGAGCTAGAGGGTTCCCGGTAAATTGCTCGAATAACAAGATAATCAATTTGTTTCCGTTTGTTCTGTCCGTTTGTTCTGTCTTAGCCCTAGTATTCTATGTGTTCTGGAAATATATAGAAACAGTTTGAGTAACTAATTAATAATCAGTTCTCGTAGAAACACTTCTGTTGAGATAAACTCCATTAAAAGATCATATGTTCCGCATTTGGAGCGAACACGGTTAAAATAAATACTAACGAAAATTATTTTTATATTTCACTCTCTAAACAAGTGTCGCACAAGATAAAAATGAAATTCGTAGAAAAAGTCGTGAAAAATCGTTCAAATAACCAAACAATTCGAATAATTTGTAATTCGAGCAATTTCCATTCGAGCAATTTACCGGCTCCCGAGCTAGAGGGAGGTCAGAAAGACTGCTGCTAAATTTACTTAGACCAGAAAGCCCCTTGTTAATTTAAGACAAACAATATTCTCAAATCAAATTAGTACCTAACTGCAATTTCTGACGTATTCATATATTATATTATTTTCGAAGGTGGTTTTTGGTAGTTTTAGACATTTAATTAGAGCGAAAATAATACCACATATTTCTGTTTCAATCTTGCAATTTCCACTCTTACACTTGAACATTTTATAGTTAAGTGTTTATATTATTACATATTTTACGCTGCATTCGGTATTGTGACATAATGCAAGTATATTGAGTAGCATTCGATTGTTTTATTAATTATAAAATGTAATTTTACAACAGTGATTTTAAAAAAATCAATTGTATCCAGAAAACCACTACATAGCATTTAAATTAAGCGAACCCATTGTTAACGTATTGAGAGCTCACGGCTGCTTTAAAATATTATTTTTGCTTGTTGACATACATACAACATAAAATATTATAATAACCAACTGTCTGATCTCTTTTCATCTACATAATATATAGTCTCCATACTAAATATGGTTGGATAATTGCATTTTTAGTAAAACTTCAACCAACTGATCATCCCATAAACAGTTGTTATTTTGACATTTTCTTAACAATTGATGTGCTATTTTTTTTTAGTGGTTGATTTTGTTAAGAAAAACTTTTTTTTTTATATTATAAATTAGATTTTTAATCTAGAAATTTATGTCAACTGTAATGCTATGTATTGTTCTTTTATTTAAAATAATAAATAAATATTTTAATCTCAGAGACCTGTTTTGTTATCAATAAATAAAATATTTTTTTATATTTAATAACTTACTTATCTAATTAAAATATTTGCAAAAAAATACATAATTACTTTCTCTTAGAGCACGCGATAGTGCGTAACAATTTTTTGTTTTTTTTAAATTTTTTTTACACTATTTATCATTTTGTATTTCAAATGATAAAACATCAGTTCATATTCTTCTCAAATCAATACCACTATATGTTTAAGATTTAGATTTTTTAGTTTGCACTCTTCAGAGTACAATTAAAATTTTATAATCAGTTATTGTCTTTATGCACTTTTAATATAACATTTAGCTTCAGTGTGACTTGATCCTTTGCTGCTTATCCGTTATCCGGATGTGTTGAACCGTATAATCCTGGTAATGATAGAACGAAAGGGCAGAAAGGATAATATGTAATTACGTACGCCATACAACAAGAGTCCTTGCATAAAATCTGTAATACTTTTATGCGATATATTTTTTATGTCACTTAATTACAATAATATGATAAATACACTTCATTATTAACATTCAAAGAAAATAATTCTTTTATCAATTTATTAAGATCTCAGCTTACATTAAAGATCGTTTTCTGAATAACATTATATACTTACTAATCATTATTTTCAAATCCAAATTTGTATACTAAAATAGCGAAAAAATATTGTTTGCTTTTAACCAATCCAAAATAGTTGAAATAATATGAGAAAAAGAATTTCGAAAGAAGAATTGAACTACACTAACTTACCAAAATATTGTTTATTTTTAACAATAAAAAAATATTGATAATTAGTTTTCGCTTCTTAATACAGATAATGGAATAAAAATATTTATGCAAAATGTATGAAAATATTAACAAGAAAAAATATTCAGAAATCGATTACCTTTTTATTACAAATGTTATTTTTTTAGTCGAAATATTTATTTTATTATGTACATTCCTTGATTTCGAATTGTGACAAATGAAATTTTCGTGAAACAATTAACATTATATTTACATCGTATGAAATAACTTGCTATTATCTTCAAGGTTATTAATTTCAAGGGAATATCTCATGCGCACGCAATGATTTTACTGCGTTGGCCCTTATCCCGTAGCCATGCGTTTAACGCACACCTTGCGAACATTTGTTTCATTATTATTGTTTCCAAACAACGTTTGACGTGGCTATAACTACTTTATATATAACTTTGCTATCTTGGATAAAACATGTAGTTATTTTTTGATTGATCATTAAGTACTGAAAGAATTATAGACGCTTTGGGATTACCTCTCAAAACTTCCATATACGTTTGACGTTCACTGCAATACGTATTATTATCTTAATTAAAACATTAAGCGATAGATCATTACATGTTTATCCTTTTATTAATCTTTGTGAGTATGGTCAAGAATTCGTGAGACAGTGATCTCAGGGCTCAATGGCAAGGCATCACGAGATGATTTCACCGCAGATTATCAGTGATAGTTACTTAACGCATTATTCTACAAATGCAACCCTGTATTTTGTATTCGCCACAGTGCAATCTTATTGATCGTATTATTAAATCGTGTTTTTAGTTATGAGCTTTATACTATCAGCCATTAAATATATGGAGGCAGTTTGTGAGGCTCGATTGAAAACAGAAGCAACAAGTCTTACGGCACATCCCTTTGAAATGCCTTTTAATTAAACCCGCGATACTATTTACAATAATTTATAATGCTACTGTAGTGTATAAAAAAACGTTATGTTGTAACATGTTATAACATATAATCAAATTTACTAAGCATACATGTCATGTAAAAATTTAAACATATTATTTTGTCATTGTAATAATTAAGTATAAAAAAAAATGTCTTTGATACAATTTATGGAAGTTGTTTGGCCTTTGCTTTTTAGCTTCAGTGTGTGAAGCATGAATACTGTCACTTTATTTTTAGTGATTATTAAATTTATTTGATTATTATTTGATATTAGATTTTTTGCATTTCCCATCTATGTTTAATCATTTTTTCTCTAAATTGTAGCATATTGAATTCTAATGAATAATCTCAATAGGAATAGTTTAATTTTTTTTATATAAAATAATTGTTTATTTAGTCACCCAACCCTTCTTATTCGAAAATTTAGATGGAGGGTAGACTGATAGGGCTGAGATATTACGTAACTAATGTTAGCTAATCATTCTTCACATGATCAATTTTAGAATCGTACGGGTGAGGGAGAAAGTAAGCATAAAAAACAAACATGTATCAAAAAAAAAAAACATCCAAATTTGTGTTAAGAGAAAGTTGAGGCAGGAGTAAAAAAATAAAAAAAGAAGGTTTGCAAATTTTGGTTTATTTTGGGAATTCCGTAAATTCCTGGGTTTTTCAAATTGCGAATCCTGAGAGAGCTAAAAAAATTGTCTCACGGCATTTCATTTTGGGAAATCCGTAAATGTTTAAAAAATCCCAGGATTTAATAATCACCAAGCAAAAATTTCACAATCCCGAATCCCAATTTATACAGCATTTTATGTTGAATGATCAATTTATAAAAAAATTCAATTTCGAAATTCTGGGATCACAAAAATGATCTGGGATTGGAAGCGACAGTGACCGTTCATTAAGTCGAGCCCGTACAATACAACTGAATAGTAAGAATGTTTCGACTAGTTTTGACTAGTAGGTTAAAGAGTCGAAATTTTGCATTCATATAGATACACATTACGTATTTAAATAAGGGTATTTTGAGGATGACACATTGTTTAACACTATGAACAATTACGCAATATTAAAATACCAAAACTCTAAAATCTTTTGAATATTTTAAAAATAAAAATATAGTTTTTACAGTAACAGTTAAAAAACTATTATTAATTATTATTAAGCTGTTCAAAAATATCGTCTAAAACTATAAACTAGTTTTTTTAACATGCATATTATTATCAAAAAACCAGTTTACAAAATTTTATTTAAAATACCAAGACAAAAGTCATTGATCTGAAACCTGTCTTGGATTACTATAAAATTGCAAAAAACAGCCATTGATTAGTTTTACAACAATGCCGGTTTTTATTGTATTGTAAACAAAAAATAATTATCACTTGGCTGGTCGATGGATAGGTACTAAATCAATAATTACTAGTTTAAAACTTAAATAATACATCAATACTCATCTGTCTATTTTTATTCTTGACGGATGACTCTGTATTATTGCCGATTGTTTTTTTTTTCATTTGTTTTATTATTATTATTTAAATAGCCATAGATAATATTCTCATATAAATTGATTGACCGTGAACTTACACGCAGCATCATCTGTTGAACTGAAAAGCAATTATTGGCATAGAATCATGACCTCTTGTACATTTTATTTATCTATGGCGTGCCAATACATTTTTTTACACAATTTAATTTTACAGACATCACAGAAAAAAACAATTCATTTTTAAATAATTAAATATTCTCCTATAGCTACAGTTATGATACGTATTATAAAGATAACAAATCTAAATGTCTTGTAAAAAAATATCTAATAAAACATAAATATGTTTAAAAATATCACAAACTATTACTGGAATACATTTAAAGTCCTGGGTTACTGCATGTTTTAAAGATATGAACTAAATATTTATATTACGACTGCACAGCATTTTAAATCAAATATTTTGTGAGACTTCCAAAATTTGTTTATTGATACTAAACATCAGTAGTTCTTAACCATGTAAATACAGATATATTTTAATGAGCCCTTACAAAGTTTGCAAAACACAAAATAATAAGTGTTTACGATTCAGATGATCATTTTACACACACACACAACTTTGGGGAAATAGTAAGTGAAATGTAATGTCAAAAGGAACACTTATTGTGCGTTGTTATTTTTAATATATTTTTTAATATTTATTGGATTTTATATTTAAAATTCTCTCATAAATGTATAATGTATCGATATATAATAATTTACTAATAATATTTAAAAAATTAACATATATTGTCTACTTAAATCGGCTTTTTAGAAATATATCCTAAACTCAAATGCGTCCACTACCGCAATAAGGTTAACAAACTCTGCTATACATAGTCTAATAAATAAATGATAGTTTTTTAATTTCAAAAACTAAATCAAAATATGAATACCATTTGCAGATTGTTTTTAATGTCAGTTCGAATTATTGCATAATAATAATTTATTTTGTCTGCGGATAGATAAGAATCAACAAAAAATGAGGAGCCATTATTGAACCAGAAATTGTTCGAAAAAAAATAGACATTCCTTATAATATCACTCGATAATTCAAAAGCCAATAACTTTTTTAAACTAAGTATCATTCGGTTCTGATATTTAAAAAAAAAACGTATTGTAGATACGTCACTGCATATGCATTAACTACAACTCTCGAAGCCACATGAATTTATAATTAAAAATTATCGGTACAAAGCTAGCGCAACTGTGTGGTACGGCAGTCTGAAGCCAGCATACAATCGATTTCTTTTCGCTTATATTTTTTAGTTCATTTTTTCAAAAACATTTTTATTTTATGTGCATATCGCTTTTATAGTAAAAATCCATGAAAAATCTACTCTTTTTTTACAGGGATTTTTAATAATATAATTGAATAATTGTATGTTGCTAATTATAAATGAATAAGTTTACAGCCAGTTCACTGGTTAGAATCCCATAAATTAATTTTTCAATCGATTAATGGAGTCAAATTTATGATATCTTAAATTCCATACCATCCATCCGTATCTCAAAATGAGCAAATGGATAGCGATTAGCTAACTACCAGGTCTGTCTTAGTCATATTCTTATATCTTTACTCTGTCCGAAAAAATAATTTTTGAACGACTAAATAACAAGCAGTTTTCGTAGAACAACTAATTTTAAGATGTCAGTATTAGGTGTCAATACGCTTCACACTGGGAGTGAGACTGCTGCCATTTTTAATCATACATATTCAACTTAATATAATAATTACATATTTGTAAAAAAAAAGTTTATACAAATACAAAGCGGTCAAGAACTTTGCTCGTTCATTATTATCAAGGTTAAAAATAAGATTTCGACTCTAAAATATTTTCATTTTACAATAATGAATTCTGTATTGAGTATAACTTTCAAATGCATTTATTACATCGTTAGTTTTTTTTTGTATACTATATTTTAAAAAATCATTCCATTGAAGTCAAGTTCAAGGCGAAAATGTTAATTGAATGCGGTTTGGTAATAGAGGCATTAAAAAACCGGTTCGATTTTACTGGAAAAAAATTGAATTAGATTATCTAGTTGGCCTCAATCTGTGGTATTGACATTTCGTTTTTTATAGTGGTTCCATGTTGATATTTGAGATTAAATTAAAATGGCTACATAACTGTTATTATAATATGGAAAAAATCAAAATCGTATTGCGGTCGCTTTTTACAATATGTTTTGATAAAAACTTAATTTTGTCGGTGTTCATGGAGCTTTTTACCTCACACGATGAAATTGCAAATTGTTTGTTTTATATCAGCGTCAGCAGCTATTCGCTTAATAATAGCGTTGTTGGATTGATTTTATTTTGAATAATCATCCTATTTTAATTTTATTACACTCATAGTAATCCAAGTTGTATCGTAAAACCTGAGTTACTCATAATAAAACGTAAACCTTAAAATAAATGGAACTCATAAACATGAGCAAAAATAATATACAAAAGTGTATTATTTTTTATTAATTTCTTCAGCAAACTAAAAATGACTGAATAAATTGAGTCAAAAATAACAATATTAATCTATCTTAGATGTGTTTTTGATACAGTATTTTTTTACACAATTGACGCATCCAAATTTTACACAAAAATATAGTATCATATAAAAAATATTTCAATAATCATTTATATCAGTGACACCGTTTCAAAGTAACTTTGATTTTTACCTTTACTTTAACGGTAACTCTGTGGTCATTTGCATCGTAAAATAAAATACATTTCCTTATAAAAAATATGTGAAGTATTTATTTTTCAATACATAATATTTGTATGAATCATTGTCGTAAATCAGAATTTTTCTAGCGAAAGACGTACATGGTTTCGGTACATGTATCAATAGTATACAATTTTTATGCAATGTTTTCATTGCAAATAGTACAACGGCAGCGGTGGGCTGCCAATATCTTAACAAGGGGCTCGGTAAATCTTGTGGAGCATAATGAGCTCCTAATGAAGGTATCTCAACAAAAGTTTTTTTTTCTACGAGAACTGTTTGTTACTTCTTACAACTGTTTGCTCAACCTCTCTTTTCCAAAGAGAGTAGTAGAAATATAATGATAAGGCTAAGACAGGACTAGTGATTAACTCGAGCTCATGATTTCCGGCACAGAAGCCCACAACGCTGAATGAAAAAATGAAGGGGCTAGTCTTGTTTCATAATAAAATTTAACCATCTACAGAAATTGCAGATAGGTGCTGATTTGATATAAGACGAATGATTTTCTTATCTTAACAAGGGGCTCGCCGGCCGCGCTGAAATTTAACAAGGGGCTCGCGCGAGCCCCCCGAGCCCCCTCCAGCCCACCCCTGTACAACGGTCAACTTCGTATGGGAGTAGGGAAGCGTACTATTGGGATATCGACCAATCAACTCCCTAAAGTAACCGCCGAATCTATTAAACGTATAACAGTATTTATCTTTTGCAGATACTATCAAAAATCATATATAGAAAATAGAAACAAATGAACAATCCAAGTGTACAGATATGAATTAAAACTCTTTTAAAAAACAGAATAATAAAGAATTCTCGTGTTTAGTGTGGAGTAGAACATAATCAAAAAAATTAACAGTCTTTTCTACTAATTCAACATTTATTATGATCGGACCAGTTCGCTCATATTAAACAAATGTTGAATCAGCACAAAACAGTGTTTTTTTTTTAAATATATTGTCTATCCACCAAATATTGACAAAAATCTCTTAAAATTAATCAGTGGAATATAGTGTATTTTGTTCCGGTTTCAAACCATTGTAAAAGCTAGTTTGAATTATATGAAGTCATTCAATAGATAATATTATGAACTTGTTTTTTTCGTTTTGTTATACATTGTCGAACACGTCTTCGGTCGTTGTGATGGAAGAACACCCGATAATAAGCTTGCGCTATGAGTTATAATAAGAGACCTGTCGAAGTGGTTTACATCATTTACGACTTATGCGATCGCCATTATTACGTGTCTTCAATATAACCAGAAGGTCAAGTTTAATTCGTAACATGGGACATACTGCGTCCAATAATGCGTATTAGTTAACCAACAACATACATATTTATGAAGTAACAGTTAATATTATTAATTCAGAATCAAAATTACATAATATTTTTATAGATTCCAATTAATCTACTTTTTTTTTATCACTTACTAGCCGGTTCTCGGCAAGCGTTGCAATGCCACTAAAAGAAAGAAAAAGTGTGTGTTTTAATTGTGTTTTTTGAAGTGCATGTTTTCTTTATCTGTCTGTTTGACGTTTGACGTTTGCTACTGATTGGCTATGGTACGACACTCGCACCACCTACTGTAAGGTAAATTCAAAATGAACATACAAACATTGATTTTTATATATAAGACCTACTGTAAGCAGTGTTCCCTCTAATTTTCGGAAGGCTATGTGCGCAAAAGACATTGGCTGTGCAACTTTGATAAGAAATAAAAAGATTTGTGCGCCACATAACGGTATTAAGACCTACTAAACGAAAAGGTTGATTTTTAATAATGTCAATAATTAACAACACTATTTAATGTCAATCAATTTATTTTGGTGCTGGTATACCTGATGTAACTTTTGTGCGCTCTGCTGTAATGTATGTGCGCGCGCTCGGCGAGTTGTGTGCGCTCGCACACGCGCACAGCTTAGAGGGAACACTGATTAAAGCTAATTTGACTATGCCTATAACCTTCCCGGAAATGCAGGCAAAATGTTTGTCAAAGTTTTATTGCAATCGGATGAGCGGTGTGGCAACGCATTAAACACGAACAAACAAACATTTATTTTTTATATATTAGATAACATGTTGAGCTAGGAAGCCATGTATATTTTTAAATAAACTCAATCAGATTTTTTTCAAAGACATCGGAAAAACACGTCTTAGATTTCAAGTGACAGTGACCTTGTAAGGATTTAAATCTGGAAACTTCTGAGCGCTTTGCCGACCACTAAGCACATCTACAAAAACAAACCTAAATTCAACAATTCAAAAAAAAATGTACACATTTCATAAAGCTTTAAAAAATATATGGAACTCTGAATTAAACAAATGCCCATGGTCATAAATACTGTATATGTAAATTTAAAAAGTTTTTCTTAGAAATTAAATATAAGCTTGTCATTTTACTCAGCTTTTAATTTTAATATATTCGAACTCAAATTGTTTCTGTGTGAACTTTTCATCAGTTATTAACACCAATTCATACGAAAAATAACAATGTCTATTTAATAAACTATTTGATAGGTCGTCTTTGGAGAGTAGACCTCATTAAGGTAACAAATGCATCTCATTTGAGGCAACAAAATCACGTTCGTATCACCAGCCAACGATGATAATAATATGAGATTAACTCGGGCTTGATTCTTTAGTCCGAGTCTATGAAGCTCGGCATTGGCCGCACTAAAAAATGAAGATGTACACACATTTTTAAATGCAACAATTGCACTGGCATATTATGTCTCATTATTTGTGAGTATAACCTTTTTAACTCTCGCGGCTCGGAGACTAGAAAAATACTTCTCTGCCGATGGGGGTCGTTTAGGGACCCCAGTGGTTTCCTCATTATTGGCCTTATTCTTATGAATTTCAAAAAAAAAATAGTCTAAGGGCTTTAAAATATCTCTCTGCATCATTCCTCATACATTTTTTTATAAAAATCCGTGTTTTTTTAATAAATAATCATATTTTAAGTTGCGCGTAAAAAAGACGTCATCCCAGCACAAATATGAATTTGCAACTGATGCGTTCAGCCCAGCTATCTTACGAACGATCGCTGATAAGCGGGCGCTTATCTCGTTGTCGCGTTATCGCGTATTTATACAAACTACAAAAGGTCCAAAAAACTATGATATAAGAATACTTTAATTATAAACATTGTATCACCCATATTAAAATAGATATTTAAGAAAATGTGGGTATTGGGGTCGCATTTCTTGAACTTAGAACCGGAAAAGTTAAATATGATTTAGCCATACCTGCTTCCACTGTGGATCATATGGACAAGCATTGTGTTATCTTGATTAAAGTTTACTTAGTCAACTGCGTATTACTCAGGCTTGGGCAGGATTAGTAAATATAACTATTTAGTTGACAAGGTTTTACCCAACGATCTTTTATCTTCACAACTATGACGAGACAATGCCTAAGAATCGTTTTAGACCGAGAGCAGTTCTGCTCCGACCCACCATAGATATTATTTTTCGTCCAAAACTAATAAAACGTATAAACACGACCCTTAGCATCATAAAAATGATTATATTTAATTGACTTATTTTTGTATTGTATGTATGCGAATATGTATGGATAAAGTATTTGGAGATGTATATATAATGTGATTTGAAAATGAATGCATATGGTGTCCCTATGAACTGGTTTCACTGAGGATTACTCACCTCACCGTCGAAAGCGATGGTAAATAATTCAAATTACCAAAATATTAGCAATGAATGAGACTCGAAGAATTTTGACGCTAATGCGCCATAGGGCGTAAAGCTCTATAAATTTGGCATCCAAAAACAAATCGATCCAGTGCCATCGATTTCTTAACCTTTAGAGGAGAATAGTATGAACGTACATGTAAGTCGACGCCATTTTTCTGTAAATGAGTATGGACGTACTTTTAAATCAACAAAGGAGTGTCTGTCTGTGAGCATATATATGTTCTAAGTATGAATTACATATATTCATTGGAAAAAAGTCACACAATTGTCCTTTTAAGAAAAGGCTGTAAATTAAAGTATGATCTGTATAGATCTATTCATTCCTCTAAAGCAGGCATGGGCAAACTGAGGCCTGTCGCGTATTTTTCTGCTGCCCGCGAGCAATATTATATTTTTTAAAAAAGATTGAAAATAAACACAATAATCGTTATTTTTGGATCAACCTATATACATATGTGAACAAACATTTTCAATCATGAACCTCAATAATAACTCTTTACGATCAAAGATCACTGTTTTTTACAACAAGTTTTAAGAATCCCAGCTACAAAATTAACACCTGAATTTTAAATAAGGTTAATAGATGT
The DNA here is from genome assembly GCA_031772345.1 of Himalopsyche anomala. Lineage (NCBI taxonomy): Eukaryota > Metazoa > Arthropoda > Insecta > Trichoptera > Rhyacophilidae > Himalopsyche > Himalopsyche anomala. The sequence continues at coordinate 29,993,430 of CM062821.1, forward strand.
AAAACAGTTCCATTCCTCTCATAAGATTGTTTTTTTTTTCATGATAAATAGTGTACATATAAAAATGGTATTTTACTTGCGGACCACCGCTCATTTTGAATTCCTGAATTTGACCCTCCGTATGAAAAATTTGCTCCCCCCCTTGCTTTAAAAGTTAAAATGCAATTCCATGAATCGGTTAATTGATCAATTCATGAAACAGACCGTACTGATACACCAGCGTTATTAATTGTGTTATTAAAAAATAAACAGAATAAACACAAATAATTATAAGGCTTAAAGAACCCGCTTTGTATGCTATATTTTAAAATATTATTGTACCGTTTTAGCGGCAGTGTAAATATTTTATTTATGATACTTTACTAAATATGAAAACCTTTCTGTATGCAAACGCCATTAAATTAAAACAATGATATCCATCTTCATCTCTGAGGAGTTATTACGCTGTAAATAAAATACAATGTTAAATACGAAGTGCACGTATAATGGCATGAAGTATCCGCTGGAAGACGCATCTCGCAGGTGTCTTAGGCGGGAAAGAAGCTTCAATGCGACCTTGCGATTTGAACTCTGCTATCTTGAGTCGAGAAGATATATATGGTCTATTGAATGAAGCCACTAACCTGTCAGTTAAGTTTCTTCATTATTGGAAAAAAGTTATGCCATTATAAAGTAATCTACAAGTTCTGATCTGACAGTTGGCAAGTTATAGTTGTCAGACTTTAAGCGTAGACCCCTAGACGTGCGATGTTTATAGAACAATGGAAAATTAGTATATTTTCACACATTTTTTTTTAAATACACCGGCAATGATTTATATGATTCTCAGCGAAACTGATTTTATAACAGATATTTATCATCTTTATATAACGTCAATGAAACATAAAACGATAGTCAGTGATTTTTCTATTAAATTTTTCCTATAATAAATGTTTTTTTTATTTCCAATTCAGAGTATAACTCTTAAAATATAAACTCCAATAAAACAGTTTAAAAGAAAAATACAATGAATGCTCGAATGACAAGATAGTATTACATTATTATCTATATTATAACATATGTCTGAAGATGCTTCTTAACGAGACGAAACACGTGTCACAATTTTTTACACAATATATGGAGTAATAAATTTATCAAATTAAATTTGTCTACGTCATTATAATATTTTTTTAATATTAATTGTTGTATTAAAACTATCTACATTATAACACATCGCAATTTAATCTATTTTTCTTTTAAAAATTGTATGTATTGTTTTCAGTAAAATCAGCAACGAATTTATAATTGATTTTATATAAATCCTTACAATCTGTGGTTAGCTTTGTTGCAAGTATTTTTGACGGTATAAATTTAAATAATATTATACATGTTTGCTATTGCAAATCGGTATGTTCAATAAAATGCACCATATCGAATAACAAGCGTAGTTTAAAAGAAAATATTGTACGACAACGAATTTTTATTGTAAAACATTTTTTTATCTGTCTCTATGGAAATCTCTTTTTGTCTGATTAATTATAAACTCATTAATTAATACCGGAAGAAAGAATTGGTTTGTTCAAAATTCTGAAATTTTGAGAGAAGAAAAAGATACGTTAAAAATTTGGTATCTTTAGCATTGCTTTTTAATACATATAGATAGGAGAATTAATAAATGTGAATATCTATTGAAGCTGACTTCACACTGAAAAACATGGTCAAGTTATTCTTATGTTCATGGTAATCGGACATTGTACGAAAATAACATATTTGTTATTGAATGATGCAACGCCTTATTGTTGCCAAAGGTTGCCCTTCACCTAATCTATAAATTAGGATAAAATATGACGTATATATGTTTAATTATTCGTATACGATTAAAAACACACATAATTACATATATTTTAGCTTTGAATAGTTCCCTAACGTGTAATAATTATTGATTCTTTTTCACATCTGAATCCTTAGATGTCGTGACTAAAGCAAATTTTCTTAAAATGTTCTACTATCAACACACCATTCAGTCATAGTCACACAGTCACACCTAACAGAAGCTAATGAGGTGCTTAATTCATCTCGCGATCTTCTAATTATTTATCGTTTAGTTGTAGGTAGTAAAAAATAACAAACTAATATTAGCAAGGATTGTTTTCATTCGTGCGTGATTGCATAATTCCGTCGAAATCTTTTATCTTGTATGAAAAAGATGCACGGAAAATTGCCTCCCTTTGCCGGATGTAAAACAAGCGATTCTCAAACTGTTATGCATCATATACCTCATATATATATATGTATTTATTTACAACATATCTAGTCGATTAAGATAATATACAACTATAGTGCCAAATTGAATAATCTAATACTATCTTTTAAAGTTTTCTGACGTAGAATATGGATACTTTGACAGAAAGTTAAAAAACAAAGAATTATAATCGATCCTATGAGAAGTAAAGTGACCCAAGTGGTATTTTTAGAAAAACTAAGTTTGATGGGTTATAATATTACACATGTCTTAAAGTATAGTAAAAGTGAAGAAAATACACACTGCAATCGTGTTATCTTTCTAAAAGAAAAATATGCAATCGACCAAAACATCAAGTAAATTGTTTTACCACTTTACTACCTGGTTCACTTCACCTCTTGAGGGCTCATATATCATAGTTCAAGTTGATAGTTATTGAGGTATCACGCTTTTATCGGGATTTGAATTTAAGTACGAGCAGTTTCATAAATATATTTTCCAATCGATGTGAAGATTTCAGCATACTCCTCTCGTCCATCTTATTCTAAAAATGGGGCGTAGTGAGAACGATCAGCTATATACTAGTCATGTCCTAGCTATATCCTTGTATCCTTGCTATCCCCAGACTCTGAAAAACTAAGTAAACTGCAAAGTCCATATGGTCTTCATTTTAAGCAGATATTGTAAAAAAATGTTCTCATCTCAGATTTAAATTATAAAAAGCCGCCAAAAAGAAAGAAAAACTTGTTAATAAAAAGTTGATACACATACAGTAAACGGTAAAACATTGTAAAAAATATTGTGATGTAAAACTTGTTTTTTCGTCGTTGAAAAATGACCCATGGAACGGAAGATATGAAAAAATTTCAGCAGTAGGTAGGTATGTATGCTGGTAAATTTTTGACACAATCAATTTCGGAGGATTTGCACATGCGCCACGTTTTCAGAACCATTTTCTAACAATATCAGATGATTACTCGCAAATAATACACCATTATTACGTCATTTGTTGATCAAAGTATCAGGTGGACATGAGTAATTTGTTGAGTTAAATGCACGATAACTGATTTACCAGTCGTGGAATTTCACGAATTCACCTCGTCAATAATGTCCATTCAAATGTCCGACAATCATATTTTTAGTATTACTAATCAATCGATTACGTACACAAAACGCTTTTTTCTATTAATAATATTCAGCGTTGAAACAATGATTACCTTATAAAATACAGCCTGACACAAGGAGTAACATCATACTTAATATTTATTTATTGTTATATGTCGTGAATGTCAATATTATTAATTTAATTGTGAAATCGTTATCAGGAAAGTAAAGAAAAAAAACTCTGTATTCGATTAATCAAAAATGGTTAATGTATACATTAAAATAATCAGTCAAACAAAAATGGCGTATGGCCAAAAGAGGAGTTTATTTTTAATTGTAGGTCATTTGAAACTGTTCACAATTAACTGTCAGGTTTTATTATATTTTCATAACACTCGCTACGGTTTGGAAAAAATGATTTTCACGGTCAACTCGTCACTTATTGGTTAAAATATTACGCGTATTAAAACAAAACACAATCTGTTGTGTTTTTTTCTCATTTCTTCGAAAATTTAAAAACTGTCTCGAGCGAGAACGAAAATTATCTAAACTATTATTTTTCAACCGTATTCTCTTCCAGTGAGCATACGAGTCGCCCATTTACAAAATTCACCTTAAGCAATTTTATTTTTTTCTGAAATACTCAATAATTTCAATTAAATATTACAATAATATTATTATCTACTTTAATTTGATTTAAGAAAACGTGGTTATGTTTTTAACCTATATTCTATAGGTTACAGGTTAGGTTAGGTCTTTGGTGAGTATATAAAAACAAAAGGAAATGGACATGGTGAATTATTTAAATTCATTAAAAACTCATATTATGGACATATTGACCATCCGAACAAAAGTTGATCTTTCCGATTTCTGGTTGGTTATTATTCAGCTTTCGAGCGAGTTGGATCAGAATATAAGACTAGGGAAGGAATAATAGTCGCTCATGTTTTAAGGATCGGGTGGATGAAAGAGAATGTTAATATCCCTTCATCTCCTTAATACAAACTAATACAAATATTTAAAATTATCTTATGAAATCGTCCGTATGTATACTTAAACTGTGTTGACAAACTCTTCTACAAAACTGAATTAACATTGAAAAATCGTTATACAGTTAAATGAAACTATAATGTGAACAAAATTAAAAACTCTTTTGTATTAATTCTACATTTATTTATTATGATCCGGCTTCGCTCATCATAAGCTTTTTCAACTGAACTTAAACTTAAAATATATGTATAAGCGTAGAGTCTGTATAGACGTGGTGCATAAAACAATATTACAAAGAGAAAGAGGGATCTCGATCTAACGTCCTCGCATTTTTCGTATTTTTATCATTGATTTCGAGATTTTTCTACGTTCATCGTTCTTTAATAGGTCCTTAAAAATGATGCATTGAGTGTACCGTGTACATTAAAGTCGTTTATGAATTTAGCTGTTACATTTACATAATTAAAATTTGATTAAAGTAAACATATTGAACAGTCCATTCTGAAAGGAATTAATGCCGTTCTTACTATTATTTCTAGCTAATTCCATTCATCTTTCAATAATACTTGAAATAATCAGCATAATTTAAGTCGTGCTTGCCTTCAAGTCTTTCAAACAATGTCAATATTATAATGGATGTGGGCTATTATTTGAAATGAGTATACCTACCAATATTTTACGCACGTTTTGACGTCACCGTTAAAAAAATGCATCCTCATTTGGAATAATTATTACGTAAACAATCGTTGGGTACGCCCGGAAGAAAAACACCTGTTGTGAAAATTAATTTCTACATTTTGGCGCAATGAACTCAACATTTTTTTCGCAGAGGGAAACAGCATCGAAGGTCACTTATTGATTCGTGAAAATCTAGACACAATGCATCGTGAACTCTGCGGATGTTTTTTTTATTTGTTTAATTATGTAATGCCATCAATAAATATTAATCATAATTTATAAATTGTACTTTTTATATTGTTTCGACTTTTATTACATCATTATGAAAATTGTTTTTACGTCAGCAGCGTCAGCGGATTAATGAACGTTGATAAATTATTATTATCGTGAACCAAGGCTCAGTGTTCAACTATTATTTAATAATAATAAACAATATAATCAGCGGTGGGCTGCCAATACGTTAACAAGGGGCCCGCTTTATATCAAAGCAATTCTCGGTGTTCTGGGGAAGCAGTGAATTTTTTTATCACTCCGATGGAATACTTAAATAAAAAGTTGATTGTTACTTGATACACTATAATAAGTAACAACATGCAATTTACCGTAAAATTATTAATGTAAATGGCCAAAAATGTACTACTGTGTATACTGAAGCTGTCCTAGATAATATATAAGTCAGAAATTGCAGTTATGTACTCATTTGATCTAAGGATATTGTTTTCTCTTAAATAAACAAGGGGCACGCCGGCCTCGGTAAAATTTGCTCGCACGAGCCCTTCCGAGCCCCCTCTGAATATAATAACAAATATACAAATTTAATGAAAACCATACGAAGACTTGATTATTTTAAAACTATTCTAAGTCCCTGTGTGGATACGTGGAGCATCTAATCAAAGTTAAGTTCTGACCCTAATAAATAATTGTGGAATAAGTCAAAACCGACTTCGGAGACAGCACCCGACTTTCCAGACCCCGACTCCACAGCCTTGGTTTTAGTTTACATATTTAATCGTATATTCATATTCATTTGTCTCTCGTTTTAAAACAACCAACTTCTCCATCATATTCATTTAAATTTTCATTCATAATAACTAATACATTTTGTATTATGTAACTTTGTAGTGTTTTCATAATTGCAAGGCAATTATGCGTAAAATTTTGATTAATTCAAGTGCACGTACTCAACGAATAGTATGACGCTATAAAATATAATAATTTGTTTCTGTTCGTTTTATATTCAAGACCACGGATGAGATTGTTTTTAATTGATTACCTACATCACTAATAAAAACTATAAACACAATTCATCAAAATCAAGGTGATTTTATATTTAAAAAATGTGTTATAAACTTATATTTTTTTATTGAAGGACATACGCTTTTAGATTATGTCAGAATAAAGAAAATATTGATAATATTGTCATATTAAATATAATACAATTCACTCGTAGAATACCCCAAAAATCGTGCTTTTTTCAACAGAAAATAATATCATCTTAACTATTATCTAAATGTCTTAATTCTCTCTGAAAGTTCGTACATCATTACAATATATTTGCTGTAACGGTTAATTAAAAATACCGTTTATGTTCATTTTTCCTATTAAAGCTTAAACTGACATTATCACATAGAATTATATATGATTCGATAAAATTTAGAATGTTAAAGATATTACGGTGATAGTGTCTATGTTTTCTAAACCACTATATCGCTTTTAGCGATTATGAAGGCTCGGCATTTTTCATGTCCCGGGAAATTCTCGCGTTCCGAGAACGTAATACTGTACATTGTCGGTAACTGAAAACTTATTTTTTAAGATAAATATTGCTGACAATATTGTGTTGTAAATATTTATATTGCCTTTATTTCACATCATTCGAGGGATTCCTTTGATTTTGCCGATTAAACCATTTTACATTGGGTCAGTATTTTTATGTTTATTATTGCAAACTACAATCTGTCAAATGTACGTACAATGGTCATAATTTATTTTATTAAATAACTGGAAGATTTCTAAGATTTCTCACCTTTTTATATTGCCTATCACAAAATGTAAAAAGGTTCTAAACGCAAAGATATTCTCAAACTATGGTTTTATTGAATGAATATTTTGTTTTGTGTCCATGCCCGCTCCCAATGTGGATCATATGGCATCCTAATGGAGGTATCTCAACACAACTTGAACTGTTTGCTACTCAGCCACTCAACCTCACTTTTCCAAAGAGAGTATTTGGGATAGAAGGATAAGGCTAGGTACGACTAGTGGTTAAATAATCAGTTGTGGAAAGATCAAAAGGGTGGGAGGATGCCTTTGAACATAAATCGATAAATCAATCGAAAAAATTCTGTTCGTACTGGGACTCAAACCCGTGAGATCCGGCATGGAAGCCAACAACGGTAACCGCTACGCCATAAGACCCGCGAATAAAATCTACTTAATACAAATTTTACTAAAAGAAGTCTCATATCTCGGGATGTTTTATTCAAATGTCACGAGAACCGAGACGGGTAAAAAGTGTCGATTTCCCGGGTTTTTATTTTCAAACTGTTCATCATTGCAACAGCAGGACAATCGACAAAAATAAATTTTTGAGCTATAAATGTCATTATAGGTAATATGTAATGATGAATCAAATACAATCGTAGGATACACTGTAATTTTAATACGACCAGCACGGATATCGTCTAACAGTAACACTAAGAAAACTACCAATAAACATTGTATCAATGCAAGAGAGTACTACTATCGACCAAAGACGATAAACAAATATTATAATGTTTTTAATTTGATTGATACAATGTGGTTTTTTTGTTTTATTATAGCAAAAGAATATTTACGAAAATACCAGTACTCTTCCAAAACTGTATGTTCTAAAAATGTTTTAGATTTTGCCAAACACTATGCCGTCATTATCTCAGAGCTAAAATTTTAAGATTATCCTATTGTTGCATTGATATAGGGATATCTCGATATACTAAAATAACTTTTAACATATTTTCGAAGATGCAGTGAATTCTAAATAGATTTAAGAGAATTCATATAGTGATTGTAGAAATGAATAGTTTGATTTGTTTGCCTTGGGCAAACGCCGACTTAATTGCTGAAGAATATTATGTTAGATATTATTATAAAAAATATATTTTGCAACAAAGCGAAATGTGAATGAAGGAATTAGTTAAGGATTTTCTTGTTCTGTTTTATTACTTATTTTAATTATTACGGATATACCGTAAACAGTGATTATAAACACGCAACATACTAGTAAAATAAACAGTTATCTCCACTGATGAAAAACACCGAAGTCCAGTAGGAAAAAACATAACTAATTTCAGCTTCACAAATTGCCTTAATGACTCTTGCATTACTTACAGAGAACGATTCACACATATGATTATGCATTATGCAATCTATATATATAAAACAAAGTGGGGTTATTTACACCACGTATATCTCGAGAATTACTCCAAGGATTTCAATGATCTTTGCTTTATAAAATTCCTTTTTGCCTAGAATAGCAGAATAAGCATTAAAACATTGGAAAAATATCACGGAAAATAAATTATAAAGAAAATAAATGTCTCAGTACAATACGGTTTTTCAAATTTTTTAAATCGAACGCGGAACATGACGTATGCAGTTCACGCTTAATACACTAGATGTCGTTGTTCTATTACAGTTGCCTTAGTTATCTCTGAGTTGCCTACACGTGCGATACGTGCTTCGCGATTCGATTATTACGCATAACGTTTTAAATATTATATTTCATTGATTTTAATAGAATACACCAAATCGGCTCGCGATTAAAATACACTGAATTTCATTTTTAAACGATTTCGAAATAACACGGTGCAAAAAAGAGAAAAAACCGATCATTCATTTCAAATTTTTGACAGAAATATTACACAGGTTTTTTGGATATCTCAAGAGATGAAAGTGACAAATTTAGTATTTTTTAAATTTGACAATTGACTACACGTGCATCGCGATTTAATTATACGAATATAACAAATAGCACGGAGCAAAAAATCGACCATTCATTTAAAAAATTTGACAGAAATATTACAGGTTTTGGATACCTCAAGAGATGAAAGTGACATATTTAGTAATCTATATATATAAAACAAAGTGGGGTGATTTACACCACGTATATCTCGAGAATTACTGAATGGATTTCAATGATCTTTGATTTATTAAATTTCTCTTTGCCTAGAATAGCAGAATAAGCATTAAAACATCGGAAAAATATCACGGAAAAGAAATTATAAAGAAAATTAATATCTTCATACAGAAAAAGATTTTTAAATGACGAACAGCAACAAATGCTAAAATGTCGTAAGCTGGTTTCAGAAAAATCCACCAGATCGCACTGTTTTCTATATTTGTTTGTTTTTGCTTCTTTTGCGTACGTCTGACTTATAAAAAAATTTAAATTTAGAATATGGATTAGAATAAAAGAAATCGATGATATGAAATTAAAACGAAAGAAAATCGGACAATATTGAAATAAGGTTATGTTTATAATTAGGTATATAAATTTTTGACAACAATATTTTGCACGAACGTTGTTTTACTCTGAGATGACACGTTATTACACTTGGAACGCTATATCGAAGAAATTTTAACGTCAAAAGCAAAGCGTTGCGGTTCCTGATCACCCGAATGACTATTGATGCTCTTGGTCGCATTTACACAGTTCATCCGAAAAATGACGAATGTTTCTACTTGCATGTCAAGAGCTCAATTTGCTTGAAAATTATACTTATTGGGACATGCCAATCACTGAAGAAATTGTTTCTGAATCTGCATGTCAGATACGCACATTATTTTCTATCATTATTTCGACATGCTTCACATCGAATCCATGTGAGCTCTGGAACAAGTTCAAGGATGACATTTTACATCGAATTCGTGTCAGTTCAAGGAATCCCGATCTCGAGGTGAATGAAGAGATAAATAACCAGGCTTTGATTTAGATCGAAGACATGTGTTACCTCATGTGAGGCATTTTGTTAATCAAGTTAGGAATGCCAACTTTAAACTAAATCGAAACTAAATCTTCAATATCCATTTAAAAAAAAATCTTTTAGGAATATATGTCTCATGTTCATCACCGTCGCTAAAATATATACTGAAATGTGAAAAGACGAATGAAAGTACATAAAATCAGAAGGTATGTAAAAAAAAATCAGTATACTTTTCATGTATATTATATTGTTATAGAATACTATCAAATCATTATTTTATTTTTGATCCCCATATACAGTCAATCCTGTTTTTATGTGGTTTTTTTATGCGATTTCGAAGTAATGCGATTTTAGAAATGCATTTTTTTAGATGTACCATATTTTACGATATATAAAAATGTTAAATATTACATCGAGAGCATATATCGTTGTATTTTGGATAGAATAGAGAGAATCATAAACACAACCGACATTTGAAAAAAAAATACGATTTCGGACTGTTTAAATCATGTTGCATCTGCCATCGCTGAATTATGTCCACCTACTTAGGTGTGTTACAGTCGATGAAACCATTGAAACATCGGTAATATCAGCTGAAATGATTACTTTAGCACATGAACTTGGCGAAGAAAGGTTTGATACCTAACAATTGCGAAAATTATATCGACGAATTACTTACAGATAAAGCTATAAGTGACGAAGATGTCAATAATTTAAATTTGATTATTGACAAAAAACCAGAAAACAATGACGAACTAAAAGAAATTCCAGTTCCTTCACTGCGAAAATAATTGAAGAAGGTATCCAACTTTTCAGTAAATTAGAAGATCATTTCTTTCTAAATGATTCAAATTCTGATAGCGCATTCAAGTTTCAACGATAACTTTAAAATATATATATATGGGTATAACAAACTGCATAACGATTTAATTATCGAAAAAGAAAATCTGAACAAACTCTGATCACTAATTTCATTGTTAGAAAACAGCCATAGTTTTATGAAATTGATGCGCATACTATTTCTTCCGAAAAAGAGTGATTTAGAACCACATGCTTTAAAACACACATAGAATTTTCATACAGTGATTATTTTTTAATATTTTTACGCCTTGGTATTCCTCTTATTTTCATATACTTTGCGATTTAGTGTATATTTTAACTCGCTGTTTCAAAGTTATGCGGATTTTACAATTTAAGTAACGCACCCCAATTTTTGTATGGAAGTCAAGTTTTTTTATGCGATTTTTTTTTGCGATATTTCGTGGAACGCATCTACCGCATAAAAACAGGATTGACTGTATAACTGTTGGTATGTGTGGAACATTAAACAAAAAAATAATATTTTTTTTTCTAATGAAAGATAATCTCATAAATATAATATTGAAGATTTAGAAAATGTTGCGTTCTTTGTTATAATGAGAATTTATATCATTTGGTAATATAAAAAATATGAAAATTTAGAATGAACTTTCGTAAAATTATAAAAAAGTATTATTTGAATAATTTTGAAAAGATCCCTGTCATTATGTTGGTGACATGCATTGAGAACAAATTTATCCTACCTAAATTTAATAGTCTTTGTTTGACAGTTACTGTCAAACAAAAGTAGTCGTTTGTCAACATTGTGAAGATGTAATTTTATTATTTAAAATACAGTGAAATAAAGAGGTATTAGCTATGCCAAGTATTTCTAAACCAATCAGTAAGAGTGCTTGGAATGGTTTTCTAAGAGTCTTTCAGTTCTGTGAACATGAAAAATCTGAAAAAAAAAACAATAATTCCCTTCGGGTCGACATTTCGAATCATTTCGAACTGTCAATGGCGTCGTATGCCAAACATTTCGTGCCGCATGTCAATAGCTCAATTTGCTTGAAAACTAAACTCTGAAGCAATTGTTTCTGCGTCTCCAAGTCAGATACGCAAATTATTTGCTATCATTTTTTTGACATGTTTCCCATCGAATCCACGTGAATTGTGGAAAATGTACAAGGATGACATGTCCGAAGACACTTTACACCGAATTCGCGTCAGTTCAGGGAATCCCGATCTCGAGGTGAATGAGGAGATACATAACCAGGCGTTGCTTTTGATCGAAGATATGTGTTACCTCATGCGCTGCATGATGCGTCGCCAGATCGAGGAATGAACAACGCTTTCAATCGAGAATCGGAACGTAAACATGAATATGATCGAGATGCATTGAACCAATCACTTCGAACGAATGTACCACTGTTGAACCCCCAACAGAAAGTGTACGATACTTTAATGAAGGCAATTGATGAGGGAAATGGTGGCTTATTTTTCCTCCGCATTGGAAGCACTCAACCGAACTATGAAAGATCAGCGCAATGACTCAAAATGTTTTGGAGGCGCAATGATTCTACTATCTGGCGATTTTCGCCAAACACTACCAGTTATTCCAAGATCAACCGCTGCCGATGAAATAAACGCTTGACTTAAAACATCGACTCTGTGGCGCTATGTTAAGAAACTTCAGCTAACGACAAACATGCGAGTTGCATTTCTAAACGACCATCTGCCGCAGATTTCTCCAAGCATTTGCTGACTATCTGTAACGGCCGTGTTCCTGTCGACGAATCGAATGGATTGATTTCGTTTTTGCCGAATTTTTGAAATTTCGTCTCATCATTGCTAATCACAAACATCATAATTGGTTGAGTGAACGAGCAATTCTTGCAGCAAATAACAAAGATGTGGATCATTTCAACTTCACAATTCAAAATCAAATCGTTGGTCCACTGCATTCCTTTAAATCTATCGACTGTGCCACGTGAATAACATCATTTCAATGTATTTTTAATTTTGCACATTTATTGAACTTAATTCATTTTGAGTATTCATTCAAACTGAATTTAACTCATCCAATAAATTAACACAACATTTATTGATTCTGAGGCGGTACGAAGTTCGTCGGGCCAGCTAGTAAATAATAAAAAGATGATTCGCGCACTGCATTGTTAGGTGCACGTGAGATTGAACAGTGGTGCGGAACCATATTTTTACCCTGAAATACAACTCGCCTTATAATAATATACAAGTAAATGCATTTAACCGATTGTTACGTAATGCTGCACATCTTGTTTCCTGGTTTTATTATCCGCTTATACACTTTCCTCATTAAATGGTTTCATGAGAAATTATTGTGGGATTTTTTTGATCGGTCAGTGGTGGCGATTGCGGAACAGATTTATTTTTATTATCAAGTTATGAAAAATAATCAATCCTGTTTTTACATGGGGGATACGTTCAGCGGGAAACAACAGTGCAAAAAAACTACCAAAAAAATGCAAGGAAAATAAATGAAGTTATGATAGATTACATAATATTCCGTATAAATATAGAATTCATTTCGGTCCAATTGCAATTTTATTTGTATTCAATAACTAGATACAATGAAATAAATGATACTTATCAATGACACTGATATTTTTTTAATCAAATTGTATTCGTGATTTATTATACGCGAAAATTGATTAGACATGTTGCTTGTCCTGTGGAAGAATGATATTAAAATAAAACGGCGTAACAAATTTGTTTTATTTGTTTCCGACTACCACTGTCAAGACATTGCTCTTGAATTGGTAATCGAGAATACAATGAATAATAAACCAGTGAAATTTCTCAAACAATTACAGGTATTAAAAGCTTAATTTATGGCTATTTTAGTGTTCTTTAATGAATTGTAAATGATAAATAAAAAGCTTGTTAGTCTAGCCTTGAATTTCGCAATAAAACGCAGTCTTCATCCGTAAGTAAACAATAATTCAGTTAAAAATTAATGGTGATTCACCTTCTATACCACGGTGGCCTCTTGTAGTGTTGATTTTAGTTAAATTGAATTTAGTTTTATCTAAATAGTGATTTTATCTAATTAACCGACCGTAGCACGGCAAATGAAGAATTCCTTGATGGACCGCCAAGCTGTATTTTTAGGCTGAGCCAAAAAGTACAAAAGATTATAATAACAAATGTTAATAGATTTCGTTTCATTCAAATATATGTTTTTTTTAAAACTATTTGTTCTATTCTAAGCATTCGGTTAATATAATGTTTTTTTTTCGTTACTTAGCTAGAATACATATTTTCTTATCATGTGCCCATCCGAGATACAAAAGTAGCCTGGAAAAAAATTGCCCGCTTTACCGACTCCAAATAGTTTCAGTATGTGAATATAAAAAGGAAACAAATGTTTTATTGAAAGCTACACAATTGTTTTATCACATATCCTTTTTCTGTATACAATTTCCGCTGCAAATGGTGATCATATTTACTTTGAATGACGCATATCAACAAAAAATGTTTATCGTGAGAGCTAGTTGCAATTCAGTCGATCGATTTCTTGAAGATCTCGAAAAGAGCTCTCAGTTAATCGCTATGGTTAAATTGAAAGGAATTTTAACATAGTTGACTCCCTTCTGTTTGTATCCAAATCCGATGTCCATCATTGACCATTAAGCTATAGAATCAATTGTAGTACATTTTAAAGTCAAGATAGTCGTCAGTAATCGTAATTAGGGATTAATTCGTGAATTCTTTTTACAATATGTATTATGATTAAACAGGTACAGAAACATTACATCGACGCGACCAGAATCAACTTATGACAATCGGCTTTTTAAAAAATATCCAGAGTTGCTAAATTATGCATTTTATATTTTTATTTAAAACTGGTATTAAATCTTTTATCTGGATACGAATATACATTCCCACTTTCTAAGACAAAGAGTTAAACTCATTTTTTTTTCTCAATAATTGGACAATAATTACGATGATATAATAGTTGTTACTTACATCAATCAAAGAAAATTGTCCGACAGATCGTTGTACCTTAGCTGGACACGCCACATTATTACCGTAGCATATGTAAAATTTATAAAAGAAACTCAACTCAGAAGCATGTCATAAATATTCATATTCTACTCATATGTGACCGATAAAAAAAATATTATGTTAGAACAAAAGCAAAAATCTTAAATATATTTACCTTATTACGTATTCATTTTTCTTGACCATCACGCAAGGTGAATGAATTATTTATTTTTTAAAGATAGATTTTATTTGTTAAAGATAGAAACAAACACATTTTCTTAAATTTATCATTAGTTTTCTGTTTTTGATTTACATAGTATTTACATGATTACTGTATCCATGTAGATTATATAACTGGACTCTAAATAGAGCATTTCAGAAGAAACTACTTAACAAGAACTGGAATAGATGGGTGGGATTCTCTTTCGGCTGTGAAAAAGAACAAGTGAAACTATTATTAATATTAACTACATTGATTCTTAAAGACTTTCCAAAAGTGTTAATACTGTGAAGCAACTTAGTCAAATCAAATGAAACCTTCTGGAATTGTTTTGAATACTACAACTATTCAACTTTGCATGGTATCATTTTCAGTATTTTCTGTTATTAAGAGCCATATTACGATGTTTTCATATGTATCGAGTCTTACTCCTTTTTGCTTGGCGTTCAGGTCCTAGTTCCTACACAGATTTAATGGGAATTATTTATATTTGGCTGTCGCTATTAGTATCAAAATATTTTTAGTGATGTTGCCTGACATTCAGCTTTGTGGATTATCCAATTGTACAGTTATAATTTAACTCGGTAACGTAACCAGAAAAACAAATGGACGCATCAAATTTTGGTTGATAAAATCAGTAATACCAAAATTATGGCTCTATTTTAAAAGATAAAAAATCGAGTGAAAACACGTCTCCGGGACTCAAAGTGATAAAAAGAAAGTAATTCTGTACTCTTTATTTTCTTCCAAGTAAGAAGGAAGTGTGGAAACATAAAATCTTTTGATAGAATCCAATAAAACAACTGAAAAATAAATGTATTGAAACATTTATATCTGGAATTTGAGTGTTCGATAGTACGATGAAAGCCCCGTAACTCTACTTCTCGGATATTTTTTCCTGATAATTAAATCATCATAATGATAATAAACAAGAAATGTACAAATGAGCAACCCTCCGTAATATTTTCATAGAATAGATCTTTGTACATTGACAAAAACATTGTAAAAAATAATATATATTCTAGATATGAGAATATTTTTCTTGCGTCATACATAACTATTAACTTCACGTTGGTTTTTCAAATCATTTCAATGAGTTATTACATATCGTAGAAGGTCGTTTTGTTATTTATATCATCATTCCTCTTCTTACATTTTGGGATACGACCATAACTTTTTCATTATCATTTTGACTGTATATGGCAATGAAAAGAATTTGTCATCACATTATTAACCTAATTTGACTCACGAAGGTGATATTAGCACACGTACTTATAATATTATTATTATCTATATAAATTCTTTTAAATAACCTTTTTAGAGACCAGATGTTTTGACATTACCATCCAAGAATGAAATTTTAAAAAATAATATATTTGAAAACACTCTCGCTGTCATAACATACTACATGTAAGCGATTAATTAATCCCGTATTAAAAAAGACAAATTGTTTTACTGATTACTGATTATAAGTTAATTTTATATAATAATAATATTCAAAATATTCGTGACCAAAATACTTTTAAATTAATTTTAAAGAAATACGAAGACATTTGTTCATTTTTCTAAGAACATAATTGTGATTAATATTATTACATATTACAGCGCGGAAGTGGATTTATTACCACCGTCATGACTAAAGATTTAAATGATGTTAAAGACATCATGATGATGGAGTTGTTTCAATTCATCAATATGTATACCATATACGGCAATCTTTTAAAATATATGTCAACACTGATGAATGTTTTGAGCGAAAATGGATATCCCAATTAAAGGATAAACTTAATAGTATATTTTAATTGATATTATTATGTACAAGACATGACTTACAAACAATAACCACCGTATTTAGTCATATTGAAAAAAAGCATATTGACAATTTAGTCTTGCATATTGTTTCATCCTAATCACTCTACAACTTAAATACATGAGGAGCTTATTTCACCTGCATGCCGCAATCATAGTGTATGTGCTCCGTTGTGCATCTATCACTAGATTTAAGCATGCAAAGATTTTTTTTTAATTGATAGCTAGTTTTTTTTACAAAATGATGTCGCAAATAGTACTCGTAAAAGGATCTAGTGTATTTAAAACATTGACGTATGTTGTTTAAGGACAAATTCAATCGCCTCTTCGGAGAGGGATGGTCTGAAATACGTCATTATAACGCAACACGTTCAGTTATTGGAACAGATATGGTCAAAAATAGAAAAATACCTAGACGCTTCGACAAATAATATTTTACCAGAAAAAATATCCAATATTTCAAAATATCTACTTTCAGAAAATCTAGTGCATTTTAAATAATATAAATGTACAGCTTACTCGGAACTCATTGAATCACAAAAGTTTTCTTTTGATCTCTGAACCCGTATTTTGAACAATATTGTTTTTAGCTTGGTAATATAAAATACATGTTAAGGTATCCTCTCGGTATTGATTCTATGTTCACAAAGCTAATCTTGATCTTGTGCGATATTACTTTCGAAGGACAATTGAAACAGTGATAACCAACTAGTAGATTAAGATAATTTCGAATAAATTTATCATAAATGTATTTCAACCCAAAATGACAATACACGGTTGACGTTTTAAATAATATAGAATATACATACCTTTGATCCTGTTAAAAACGTGTTTTTAATTAGAATTTGTTGAAAAATTCCCAAATTTTAACATGCTACGTAAATTAAGTATTCTTTCTGGACTCTTCCTGTTCACCTGTTGCACCTGCCTAACATAGTAACCACGGTAATCGTCACAGCAATGTTTCTTAGTCGTTGGCGCATAACATGTTTAATTGTTATGTGTTATACAATAGAGAAGTACTGAGCTACGGTATATTTTCTATTTTTATACATCTGTATTTTTATCGAAAAAAAATGGTACACTTTCCTTGTGTTTTGTCTTAAAAACCATTATGTCGTTTATCGCTGCATAATATAGATTGTGCCTAACTGAACCGTAATATGTTTTTTTTTTAACTTTATCAAAATATAACAAAGACGGAAGTAAACGATTCATGCAAGAGTACGATTTTATTTGTGTTTTGGCGATGAGGCATTTTTGAAGCCACTTATTTAAATTGTTACCACATCTTGGTCATTGTTTCAAACTTCAAGGATTCCTAGACAACACAATACTGATTTAAAAAAAGTAAGACAAAAAAGCCGACAAATGACATAAAAAATGTGTATGTATTTAGATGATTATTTTTGCGGGCAGATAAGTTGCTCACGAAAATATTACTATTAGTTTTGAGAGAAAAAAAGCTGTGTAGTTTTGTTTTTGACAATAATTACAAGTTACGCTTTATCACAGTTTTTCAAATACTTAACCCATTTTTTCCACTACCGCTGTACTTTTGTCTTGGCTTGGTAATCCAGTGTAGCAACTAATTTTAGCATAATATGAGCACACTAGCGGTAGACTTGAAGTCTATCGCAAGTGTCCTCGATCGAGGAAAAAACATAAATTCATACATGCCAACTTGGATACCAGAGTATGGATTTTCAACATGCGTTGCTAACTCGTTAAAAGGGAATAGAGGAAATGTCTAAGATAACAATTCTATTATAAACACTTACTTACGAGGGTGGTTGTTCACCTGTTTGAATGGTGTTGACATTTCAATCAGAGGAGAGTTTTACGTTAGCCATTCTTTCACGCGGCTTAAAAATATAAATTACAAAAAACCGTGCTGATTGAATTTATTGATTATTAAAAAAATATCTTTCCGGAACTTTGAACAAACACCGCAACGATATTATTACAGTGGTGGGAGCTATACTCTGCACTCAATAAAAGTAAGATTGTATAATGGCCTTTCCACCAAGCATTACCAGTGAACATATTAAAAGTCAGTTAGATGGTATGGTAGTAGAATTCGTATTAAAAATTACTTCATTAAACTATTTAATCTTAATTCTTCAAATGGGACCCGTGTGAATCCATCATACAATACGAGTTGCCGTGTTGGACAACTGATAAAAAAACAATTTATTAACTACGCTAATTATATCATCATTACAGATTGATTCTTATAACAAAGTTTATGCGTGGGCAATTTCACATAATCTTCCATAAGATGTAGCTTCTTCATTGATATTCCTTTCCCTCCTGCTTGTGAATTAATATCAACATCCGTTATTTCTTCGCGTTCATCGCGAATGCCGCGCTTGGTTATTTTCTTCCAACACGAGATGATAACGAAAAATATACCAATATTCTCACTCGGGAATCAATCAATGGATCGTTCATAATTAATTATCATCTAATTACCACAATAACCAACTGTAAAATTGATGTGAAACGGTCAATAGATTTTATGGCAGTGTAATTTTTTTGCACATAACTTGAAAGTGATAGCGCGCAGGCATAAATAATTTACAGCTTTGATAACTTTATTCGGAAATAGAACGGGTATGTAGTAATTATGAATACAGATAAAATCATTATTGGTAAATTAAACGTCGCTTCGCGTGTTTAATGATATTTTTATTAACCCCTTACTCTCACACTTCCGACATACGAATATATCGGTGGTGTATACATATCGACTGTGGAAAGGAAAAAGGACGTAACCCACAGTTTTTTCAAAACAGGTTTTTTTTATTATCACAATGTATCAAACTTGATACACGTTCTATCAAAAGGATGCAAGCAGCAAATGTCGAATTACTAACTAAATTAAGCTTTTAAGTTTGAAAAAGACGACCTTGTAAAAAAATTAAACCAAGAAAAAAAACAGGAATAAAGGTTTTTCCTAGACAATTTCTTCAATTATATTAGATTATGTCAATTAAACACCAGTTTAGAAGTCTCCTTGCACTTCAAGGTTGTGTGAAATACATAATTTGCATATGTCACAAAATCATCAAAACACCTTTTTAGTGTCTCCTGTAAAATTTGATATGTGTGGGTTACGTCCTTTTTCCTTTCCGCAGTCGATATGCTTGTATTTTATGATTCGTGAACCGATCTTTATATTTTTTAAAGTGATACATACACAAAGTCTTATTTATTCATACTTACTAGTTTCATTATTATGAAATGATTATTTTAATATATACGTATGTATATATAATAAATCTACTATGCATACTGCATTTTTTTTTTATTTGAAAATATTTGGACCATGAATAATATTTTTACAATGTTATGACTTTTCACCTTGAGGCATAAAATGATGGCCTTTAGATTAAGGGGGTTAAACATCCTTAGTGGAGTGTTATATCATATAACACAGATTTAATTTTACTTTTCGATCACTCTTATACAAGGTATACGCGATAAGTATTGAAGCCATTGAATGTTTCTTAATTCTCTAATATTATTTATCAATACGCAATATAGAATAAAATAATTAAAATCAATGGCGAAAAATGTACTTATCTGTCTCAGATTGTATGAGCGAAAATTCCAAGCTGACGTAAAAATATACATATACAATTTTATACTTCAAACGTTATTCTTAAGCCTTCGTCGATTACAAATATTATTTCAGAAATTGCAGTAAGAACTGATTTGGCCTGAGGATATGTTATTTTTCTTAATTTAACAAGGGTCTCTCCGTACTAAGTTTAACTTAACAAGGGGCTCGTGCGAGCCCCATTGGGACCCTTCCAGCCTACCCCTGTATACATCCCAAAGTTGAAATACTGATATACGCAGACATCCAGCCAATGGTTTTTACCAGGACTGTGGAGTCGCGTGAAAAAAGACGACTCCGACTCCAGCTTTAAAATAATCAACGACTCCAACTCCGAGGAAATTTTTCAATAATTTCATTTTAACTTATATATATGTATACCATCAGATCATCTTTAGTCAGCCAAGCATGAAATGTTAACACTTTTGACTATTTTGTTTAAATACACATCATTAAATATATTTTTCAAAAAAAAATCGAGCCGCTCATTTTTCACGACTCCGACTCCGGTCAAAATACCGCGACTCCGCGACTCCGACTCTGACTCCACAGCCCTGGTTTTTACGGGAATTACGGGAACAGATAACTGATTCCTGTGCAACGTCATTGAAAACCGAAAGTATTCGTTAGAGCAGTGTTCCCCAAACTTCTACATGCAACGGCCCCCTAAATCTGAAAACAATAATCCCCCCTGAACAAAAGCCTGTTTGGGAAGCACTGCGCTAGAGCACATTTATACACTGCTGTTTATTTAATATATAATATATTGAAAATGATCTGTACCGTAAATATATTGTCTATTAATTTTCCTTTTTTCTTTTCTTATAGAGTGACTATGGTTTTTCGGCAGCGGCTCATTCCATTGGATATTCTCGCGGAGGCAGCAGCGGCAGCGGCGAGTGGCCGTCATGGGGAGGTCCTCCCCCGAGAGTCAGACCGCCCTACCCGCCGCCCATGCCCACGTTCATCCCCCAAAAGCCGTCACGAACGCGGCCGTGTTCGGCCCTCCTGGCTGCGGCGGCTCTCCTGGCACTTCTCGCGGTGTTGGCCGCCGCAGGGCTGGCACTTTATATGGGGGCTTTCAGAACAGACTCAACAGAACGTGAGTACTGAAGATATTGCAATCTGAAAATTCATCGTAAATTTTTTTAACTGCATTGTAACCCCATGGCTGGTTATATATTGACAACCAAACTTAATATAACATAAATTTAAAAGAAATTATATACATACTTTGAATAAACTGTCGATCATGCTTACAAATAAAAAATCTGTTCTTTCAGCCATCATAGCATTTGAAGGGCGCCTCCGAGTACGTCGAGGTGTAGGAGTAGGATTGGGAGCAGGCGCTCCGGGTGCCGCACGCCTCACGCAGGCGCTTCGGCGAGCTTATGCGGCAGGACCAGTTGCACCAGCAATCGCTGCACTCGATGTTCACACTATTGACTCTGATAGACTTCTCGCTTTCTTCAGAATATATCTGGACAGGAGAAAGGTTCCAAAGTAATTAAGCCATCAACGAACACTTTAAAAAGTAGACGATATTGCTTTGACGATTAGTCATAAAATAGTATTTAAGATAATTAATTCTACATGCGAATTGAAGGATAGCTAAAAATTGATTTAAACAAAAATTTAAGTTAGATAGTAGGCATAATTCAATCTGAATGGTTTATCTATGATTTTATGAATCTATGTAATTCAAATGAAATATTTTCTTTACAGCACTGTTACAGATCTTGAAGAGCTAATTAGAAATACACTAGTAGAAAATTCTATGATGAAAAATTCAGCATTGCGTCAAATGAACGTAGACCCCGCATCTATATCAATCAAGAGAGATGTCGATCACACTTATAGAGCAGATTCAATGAAGGCAACACAATCAGAAAATAATGCTCCCCTGCAAGTGTCTCCGCAGAATACCAAAGAAAAGGTCCTCCAAACTCGAATGGGAGTGATACGAAAAACGGCAATCACGCAGACGAATAACACAGGGCACAGCAAACCCAAGCCCACGGTCGCCAGTGACGAACCAGAAATTAATTTAGACGAACTTCCAGTAATACAGGGATCATTTCAAATCACCAAGACTGAAGCGGATATTACTGAAAACAAAAAGAAAACAGAATCAATAAATAAAGAAACCACCAAAATCACTCCGCGCCCTACAACCACAAGAGAAACTCCCACCGAAATACCTGGCAAATCAACTCGTCAGCATACAACAAATAACAGAAAAACTTATTCATCAACTATAAAGAGCTTTGCCAGTGTAAAAGTTCTCTCTTCTACGGCCACACCGAAGGCCACAACATATGAAATGACACCGAGAACAACTGGAATGACTGTACCGTATATTAAAAAACAAACCATAGAAACGACAACTGAAATGCCTGTTATATTAAAAGGAAATTTTTCTGATATTCCAAAGCTCGATACACTATTTGCTGTACCAAGTTATGTCGATCAAGAGCCGTGGCGTCCAATTAGACCTGGAGAAGCATTTAGTACGGATAAAGAAAATGAAAAAGAACCGTTCAGTTCGATATTGAACTCGGAAGCTGAGGTTCAAGAAAGGCACGGTGAAGTAGAGCTAGTAGACGAAATCACATCGTTCGATGGGGTTTTAAATCCAGACGTGTTGCCTTCAGCTAATTTCCAAAATCTTAACACGACAGAAAATGCTTACAACAAATTTCAAGAAAACTTCTTAAACACCGCCGATTATAAGTCTCAGAATATCTGGCCATCGTATACAGAATACCCTCCTGAACCAGTTTATACAAGTTTCACTGATCCAGCTTTTTCATCTACATTCAAAGAAACTGAAAACCTCGGATCCAGCTATCCGAAGCCTCATCCTATCCCGGTCAACAAATTGCCAGCGGTGTTGCCTCAAGAAAACACTGCAACAACGGTCAAAACTGAAGAAATCAGTTATGAAAGTTTCTTTTCTGACGATTCTAATAAATTTAATAATAAGACTTCGTATATTACACCTAAAGATAGACTGTCTACGGTTGCTATAAATGTTGAACCCTTTCACAATTTCGATAATACAGAATATATCAATTTGAACGGAGGCGTTATCATTAAGAAGCACAACTCAACAGTCAATAGTGTTACTGAGAACACTTTTGAAGATGAAATTAATACAGAGTCGAGCTCAAAAGAGTTTGTTAAAATAGAAACGTTGCCTGCATCAGAGGCACCTCCTCCTAAGAAACACGAAGAGCCGACTCTGTTCACAAATCAAATGATGTGGGAGTTCATCAACGGAACTCACAGTGAACAGTCGCATTTGAAAAAACAACCTAACAAGTCTTTTAACGAGACATTACAGGCAGTTATAACGAGGAATGAAGACTTACCTACTGGAAATGGATCAAATATTTTAAATCAAAATAATATTCTTAAAAATATTTCAAGTATATTTGACAAATTGGCATCAACTCTGAGTGATCCGCCCGCTTTCAAACAATTACCGAGTTTACATAAAGCGACAATCGAGAGAGTTGACAGTGCAGAATTAGCAAAAGAAAATTCTGTACAAGATAAAGTACTAACAAAGCAAGATCAAATAGAAGAACCCACTTCTTTTTTCGGTCACGGATCAATTGAAGCAGTTCCGGATGTTTCAATTCAAGAAATGCTCATGAAACCTAATCTTGAGGTCAAAATAAGTTCAACAACTGCGCTACCCACACTACCTGTAAAATCAAATTCCGGCATAGGGCGTCCCTTACGGCCTAGACCAAAAATACCTGCAAATAATGGAGAAGATAGAAGTTTCACTGAAACCAAAAACTTTCCTTTTCTAAGCGAAGTCAAAAGTTTCATAAATAATTTACAATCAGATAAACTGATGTCTATATTACTCAACACAACATCAGAAAAGAAAAACCAATCGTTGGCTTTTTTAGAAAACCAGATTAGTTCAGTTACTACAGAAACTGTACCTATAATTCCGACGACATCTATAAAAACGGACATCGTTACCTCCATCAGTTACTCGAGCATCAATAAAAATACTTCCACTGAAAATATTTCAAATGATAATACCGTCGCAAACAAAACGATCACCAACAACATCGTAATGCCCCTGACTGTAATTAATAATCAGTATGGACACACGAAAAATTTTAACAGAGATCAAATGAAAAAAATAGATATCAATGAAAAATTTCGATTCCCGAAGACCACTCAGGAAGAAATCACAGAATCAGAAAATACAGACGACGATATTGAATCCGAAAAAACATACGTTTTGCCGACAGCGACTGAGTTTTTTCTGACCCATCCGTCAACCCAAGCTATCGAACTGACCGAAAAGGTTAAATCTCTATTGAGAGATTTTGAAAATCAATCCGTCGACTCTACCACGGTGGCACCGGTATTTGTAGCACCGACAGTGAATGAAAAACCGCTTAAGATATTAAACGATAGCCTAAATTTTATAAATAAGACCCAGGCGAATCATTTTTTAGCTAATGCCACCAGTAATTTTGCTCAAATTTCAAGCGACGTCGGTGACATAACTGACAGTCCCGTTGATCAAATTGAGCAAAATTTCACTGGTGATGATATTCGTATAAAAATTCACGTGGAGAGCAGCGTCAGCTCCTCAGCGGCCGGCTCTAAAGAAAATAAAACAAATAACCTATCGGATGAAGAAGTTTTTGACATAATAAAGAACTTATCGATGACAACAATTAGACCTGTAAAAAATGAAAGCGAATTTGAATTGAATTCGGAAAAATTGAAACATTTGGCTAACATAGCGACAATAACAGACTCGCACAATAATACTTTTTACGGAGATGAAAAGGTCCCGGATGAAACTGTTATTTCAACAAAGGCCGTGTCATCAAGCTACACAGTTAACAATGCGGGTTTCAAAATTCTCACGAAAACATTTAATAAGATACCAGGAAACTTCAAAGACGACGAAAAAAAACCTAATAAATACTTTGACGACTCAACCACAAAAATTATCTATGATAATTCACCGCAAACAATAGAATCAGGTAAGATCTCACCTCTATCAGTGAAATCTTAATTAGCCACTGTGTATTAATTATTACTCAACTAAAGCTGCTTTATTACTGCTGCAGAATAATCATAAATAAAATATTTCAGATGACTGCCAGAATAAAAACTTCACATTAAAATGTACCAATGGACTTTGCTTACCGGAGACAGCTCGCTGTAATCGCTTATTAGATTGCCCGAACGGAGAGGATGAAACAGGTTGCACTTGCGCTGATTATTTAAAATCACAATTCTTATTGAGGAAAATTTGTGATGGTGTACTGGACTGCTGGGACTTCTCCGATGAGAACAACTGTGGTGAATATCTTTACTATGATTTACTAAGTTATCTGGAGATATTAAGATTTGTAGATATAAAACAATTTTTTTGTATTAAATCATCAATTTTATATAATGATTATCAGGACCAGTATCACTCATCGCAAGTATTTTCAAATGCTCATTGAGCACTCTGAACCCGATGCTGGAACGAAATCGATCTGGATCATTATTTTTATAGACAATGTATAACACCTCTCTACCAAGAATTGACGCCTAAAAAGCGATCATCCACTTAACTAAGATTATTGATTTAACAGTAACAGTAGCTGTTTTGATTGAAAAAAAACATTCTGATACATGACAACATTTGAAATTGATTTATTACATGTCAAATTTAATAATCTTTTAGCTCATTAAATCTATTTATTTTAAAAATCTAACATCGATTACGTTGTCGAGAATTAAGCCCAGACACATCCGACTGCTAGGGCACAGCTGTTACCACAAGACAAGAGAAGCTGAGGCTGCTTACTGATAGATGGCATTAAAAAAATCTATGGTACTGATAAACCAACCTAATTGTGTATTTTTTTTCTCAGAATGGTGCACACCTGACCAATACGTGTGTTCGAATTCTCGCCAGTGTATTGACAAAGAAAAAGTTTGCGACGGTCAAAAAGACTGTCCACTGGGAGATGATGAAAGGCAATGTGTTACAGTAGCGATGTCTCAAGAAGATGCCAGCTCTTATCCCTACAGTAAAGAAGGTATTAAAAAATGTGTAACTCCTATTATCTCTTCTACGGAAAAAAATTATCTTACCATCTTTTTTTGATGAAACCAGAAATAATCTATGAGAAAGCGCTCAACAATGTAAGTTTGACTGTACTAATAATTCAACAATTTATATATTTTATGTTTTCAGGCTACATAATGGTTCAAAAGCAAGGAAGATGGGGAAGGCTTTGTGTTCAAAACTTTGATAAAGTAATCGCACGTTCACACAGCTCTTTACAGATATCCGATCTCGGAAGAGCAGTTTGCAGAGCAATGACATATGTGTAAGAATTTAAATGCTTTAACATTAAATTGATACCAATTATAAAACAAATTTGATTTACACTTCAACATTTTTCAAAGAACAAATGAAAATGAATGATAAATATAGCTGTATGTAAAAATTATCATCTTTAAAACAAAGACTTTAAAACTAAGAAGTGGTTTTGACCATACTTTCATAGATCAACATATTCCAAACAAAACACTAGGTATCACACAAGATACATTCTGATCACTTTTGCTATACGCATGACTTAAATTTTTTGATATCATATGTCATGACAAAATGTGTTTTGTTTTCTGCATTATTCATTATTGGTCAACTAAAATTTCCAGTAAACTATCAAGCAAAGAAAAATATTTTGGAGTCAAGTCAAGTAAAATGAATAATCAACACTAGAAAGAGTTTCATAGAAATTCATTGTTTTCTTTTGAAACATATTTAAATTTATTATCAAAACAATGTATCATATTTTTCTCTAAAAGAACATATTCTTTACTTTATGATATTTTGTAAGAAGTCATCGAATCATTTATATTTTGGTGAACGATTACCTAAAAGCATTTTAGGAAACTTATGAACTATATGTATTTGTCGACAGCGATTACCAAAACATAGACAGAGTAATTGAAGAAAGTCCTGAAAAAGAGAATCAATACTTCTCCCTTCATTACGGCAGCAGAGGAAATAGTGGAAGGGGAGGTTTGGCATTCCGAAAATCTGGATGCAGTCGTGGTCACGTGGCTCGGGTAGTCTGTTCACAACTTCAGTGTGGTGCAAGACCACAGGCCGCTTCACAGCAAGCAAGGTAAAATTCAACATCTTCGACCATACAAACTTTGTGATTGAGTGATAAAAATATCAGATTAATTTTATGAACATATTACACAAAATCACTTTTTCAATCATCTCACAGAATTTTCGGTTAATAAGAGCTAATCACATTTCAAAGACTTGAAATATTTCAGTTGATAATTGACCACACTCTCAAACATGATTTCAAAATTCTTTTGTGTATAAATATAATATAACCTAGTTGTCCCGTTAGTTTTCTTCTTCTTGGATCATATCCACTATTTATGTTGATCATATTATGACCACGTGCCGCCTGTAAGGTTCTTTGTCTATTGCCAATCATTCTGTCTCCACCCATAACATGCCAGAATTCTTCAGTTCTGCCAAGTACATAATATGGATACTACACAACGGTTGTTCAGGAAGTGGGAATCCCAACAAGTTCTAACGTCTCTCCAAGACCACTTGATGTAACAGGGCTGATCTCCGAGTTGCTCATAAAATCAAATCATCTCACCCCAAATAACCTTTTTACCTGAGTCTTTATTGTCAGGTGCCATGAGTTGAACATGTGTTGAATAAATGGTATTTGATTTTAAATGTGTACACCTGCATGTCTCAGACAGTCCGCATTGAGTGCAGTTGACTCAACCTGTTATAGAGCATTCAAAATGAAGTGTTGAAATCAGTCTACATTCTCGTCATTCTAGGATTGTTGGAGGAGGAAATGCTGGAGCAGGTGCATGGCCATGGCAAGCAGCGCTTTACAAAGAAGGGGATTTCCAATGCGGAGCAACACTAATTTCAGACAGGTGGCTTGTTTCAGCAGGACATTGCTTCTACCAGTAAGTTCAATTAAATAATATCACTTCTCCGATCGAAAGTCGATAGCCTACGAAATGGATTATAATTATCAGAAATGATTAATTTGACAGATTTGAAAATATTACTATTTGTAAAAGGAAACTATGAATACTTTCACAATACCAGCTACAAACGACCTGGTAAAAAGCTCATCCCGAAGCTATTCCATAACGATGGAAATGTATTCAAAAAAACTTAATAAAGATTTCTATAGAACTATACATTCGTCAATTGCGTCATTGTTCTTCCAGAGAAGCGATGTCGGTCCGTGCTATAAGTTTTTTTTATTTCTCACTCGAAAAATACTGTTTTCTGATAAAAACATTAATTATAAAATTCAAAATATACATTTTTTCAATACATAATAAAATTGTATATGAAAGAAAATTTACTTGCGTCACCTTTAATCTAAATTTTCCATTCTATTTATAGTGCCCAAGAAGACTTTTGGGTTGCAAGACTCGGAGCGTTGAGAAGAGGAACAACTTTCCCATCACCTTACGAACAACTACAGCCAATATCTTCTGTCATTCTTCACCCAGGGTACATTGACAGCGGTTTCATAAATGATATAGCCCTTTTGAAAACAGCCGGCCCTGTCGCATTCAGCGACTACGTTCGACCAATCTGCTTACCACCACCAGGATCTGAAGTGGACGATAGCAGAAGGTGCACAGTTGTAGGATGGGGGCAGCTATTTGAAGTCGGCAGAATATTCCGTAAGTCTTACTAAGTATTAAATGTTGTACATTTGGTGCACATGGAATAGAATATTTTTACTGAACTATTGTGAATTTTTTTATTTATAGCGGACACTTTGCAAGAGGTGGAACTTCCAGTAATTTCAACTAGTGAATGTAGAAAGAGAACACTCTTTTTGCCCTTATACCGCATCACAGATGATATGTTCTGTGCTGGTTTTGATAGAGGAGGAAGAGATGCTTGCTTAGGTGACTCTGGTGGACCTTTGATGTGCCAGGTAAGCTAAAAGTATTTTTTTTAAATTTCATGCTGTGAATATGTAATTGTGTTACACGACCCAACTCTTACAAAAGTAATTATTCCTCTAAGAATAATTGCAAACTACCTTGCCTATTTCGCGGAAGTCAAAGAAAAGAAGTTAGCTTATCATTATATTTCCATTTTTCAGGAACAAGATAATCAGTGGTACCTTTATGGGGTCACGAGTAATGGCTACGGATGCGCCCGCGCAAATCGACCCGGAGTCTACACAAAAGTGGCCAATTACGTTAACTGGATACAAACTACGATGCAGGTATACGATGACAGATCTTATGATCACTTCGACAGTTTACGCAACGGAAACAGATCCACATATTTAGATTTAGACGTTTCCGAGAGCCGGAGTTCTCACCGACACGTCGATAAATGCCGAGGGCACAGATGCCCTCTCGGGGAATGCCTTCCTCCCACCAGAGTCTGCAATGGTTTTATGGAATGCTCAGATGGCAGCGATGAAAAAGACTGTAAATAAACCAAAATAAGATTTCCTCGACATATCTTAAAAAAAAAACATATCAACTAATTTTAAAACTCAATTGACTGCATTTCAAAAAAACAATTTTCAAATGTGGACGTGATCAATTTTTACAATTGTAAAACCAATTGAGATTTGAAAATATCAGTGAAAACATAATTATTTACCATTTCTACTATTTTTAAAAATTGAGAATGAATTGAATATATTTTTGTTTACGCTCTCTATGTGTGATGAATTTCATGGCAAGATATAATATACTAAGCCTTTGCCTTCTTAATTATTATATGAAACGGTTCTTTATGAAAACTTACCAGTATTAGTGTTATACTTTATGTTTTGGTAATTTTGATACTTCCATTTTTTTCAAGGCGTATCAGTTAGTGTGAGTTTAGTAATCTAGTTGAACTGATGAATGATTATTTATTTAAATTTGTACTCATTAAACAAAATATCCAATGATTATTATTTTCAAAACATAAATGAATAATTTGACGAGTCGCATTTTTTCCTGTGTTCATTTGTTCTACACCTTCATGCTCTATTTCTAAATTTAAATCTTTACATTTATCAAGTACACAACCAATTTTTTTATTCATTGCGTATCCGCAAAAGAGTGTGCATTTTGTGTTAAATTTGAATCGTAATAATATACGTAATATTATATAAAAATGCAACATACTTAATTTCCGATGATAGGAATATGATAACACTTTAAATTAACTGACATATTTCTCAAATAAATATAATTGAGTACTAATTTAAACAGATCCATTATTTGAAAATATTTTACAACAATGAATGAAATAATCTGGCAATCTAATAGACAATAATTTTAAATAGTTGAATATATCTTAAACAAAAAACAATTATAAAAAGCTTTATCGCCCATGGTGATTTTTAAATAGTGTTTGGCATATTTATATACCCATATTGGCAGCATAAGTATTAATAGTATTTTTTACCATCATGGGCTGGAGAATGAAAATAATGTTGATTTATGAGCAATGTCTCGATAATTCATGTAAAAAGTCTGAATATTACTCTTAACTTAAATAGGTATTTAATTTTTAAATAATAATTTCTTTTTATATAGTATAAGTCATATTTAATTATACAATCTACGTATATGTTCTGTTTGTGAGATTAGTAATCAGCTGAGAATAAATCCAGAATTGATAACAAAATAATAACCTCAAAAAAATTGTTATCACTTATAAATTACAACAAACTCAAAATGAATATTTATGAAGAAAGCCTCAGGGTTTAATAAATAATGTCATTAGGTATACATAAATATTTCTCTATATTATCTATCATATATTATTATTAGTGGCAACACTATCCATGTACATATTAATTATATCATTATAATATAAGTATTTATTTTTTGTTGAATATTTAGTAACGCATTAAATGAATGACCTGCCTTTTCCGTTCAATGTGATAAACAAATTGAATGGACAATGAGGGTCATTTTGATCTGTCTTGTTCTATTTATCCCTACCTCTGAGTCTTATTTTATATTATCATATTGTATTGATGTAAAACTATGCCAATGATTAAAAATGGCGCCAATGTATTTAATAAAGAAATACTTCACAAAATGAATATCTTGTTTGAATGTTTACTATTTTTCTCCACACTTGAATATTTTATGTAATAAGCAAAAATTTGACATTAGGACAAAGCCAAAATGTTGTGTCCCGGCCTTTGTATGAATAATTGAGGCTATCATTTGCAAACCCTTCTCGTTCCAAAATTGGTAAAACATGAACCATGAATGTAATTTAGTAAATTAAGATACATTTTTATATTATTTAGTAAATTATAAATTCTACAAAGCACTTTTTTAGAGTACATAGCAAAATTTCATAAATGTTTAATTTTCAAACTCATGAAAATCAACATAGTCTTCGAACAACTGCAGAAGAATTAATTCATATACAAATAACAATATTTTAGTCCAAGCAAAACAAAGATATTTAAAATAAAGAAAAAGAATTTGTAAACAAGGGTCCGTTCAATTGCACCAAAAAACGTCACTACCAACATAATATTATGGTACTTATTCATAGTGTACTTAAGTACTCAACGACACTAAAAAAATGCAGACATAATAGGAATTGGAGAAGGCAAAGCGATTGGCAGGTGGTAGGGAATCTTGGAAGTGGTTATATCCTCCACATAGAGATTGAATAAGGTCGAAGAAGTAGAATCAATCACGACAATATTATATGGATTATCAATTAGGATTTTTGCAACACATCAAAAAAGTATGTTAATGGAATATAAATTTGAAATAAAACAATGCTGATAATTTTCATAAAATGTATTTTTTATATACTGGTGACAATATATTTAAAACATTTAAAAGTATTGTGGCAATAGCGATACACTGTTTTAAACAAAAGCGTACAAAATAAAATTGGCTTTATTTAAGAAAAGATAAAGTCAGATGCAAAATAAAATCACACATTATTTTAAAAAAGTCGTCAATAACTGAAAATATAAATTAATGTAATTGAAAATGAAATCAAATCTGTCAAAAGGATCACTCTTACGTTAATTTAAAAACACTTTCAAGAACTCGTGGTGTTATTCAAATACTGATAGGCTTTAAGGTTTATGATGTTTAAAATAAATATTAATTTTAAATATAAGAGTATTGTGAACACAACAACCTCTTTTAATCACAAAACTTGTTATTTTTTTTATTTTCAAAATTGTTGTTTACATTATCCAGACTGCAAGAATGTGATGCTGTCTGTTATACATACATATTATTAATACTCGAAATTTTATTTGATAAAAGTTTCTTAGTGTCAGAACTACTGTAGAAATTCTAGACATGTTGTTAAAGAAATACAATTGGATAATCTCCATGTCCGCTATTATAAATATGACTAACTAGCTAGTAAGAGTAATGAAAAACTAAATGCAAATTGAAATGAAACAAAAAAAAGCGTGTTGGCTTATAAATACTTATTATGATTACAGTTTCATCAAATTCCATACGATTACAATAATATAATATAAACCAGTTGATCGAAGGTCAAAAGTAAAAGTGACAGTATTTGATAGTATATACATTTTGGTATAAAGGTTCACAGGAATTGTCAACGTGAAAAATAGATTACTTAATCGCTATGCTAGTTAAATCGATATTTTAGTGTATAATATTAAGTATCAAAATTATGTTTAGAGTTTAATGCCCGCAATTGATAAATTACAGGTGTTTTGATCACATAGATTATAACTTGAGTAAAAAACAAACCGTCCGAACTAGTACTTGAAATCTCATACGTCCGTTACATTATAATATTTGGCAGCACAAAGCCGCGTCGCCCGGTAGTAAAATAATTATGAAAAATCAATATTCTTTAAAAAATTTAAGTTTTTTTCATTGACGGGATTTCACCTGAGCGATCGTCTTAACCCTTCGACTCGACAGCGACGGTGGCCAGGGCTTTGGTTTGCTTGTTGAACGTTGTTTTGAATTGTTCAGCCACAGGCAATTCAGTCTGAAAATAATAATTAAAATCAATTAGACATTCATACCAATGTGGAACATTGAAACTGCTAATGGAGCATTACATAAAAAGGAGTTAAAGGTGCTGGTCTACGATTAATGCAGTAGGCCACGTACAGCGTGACACTGTACGTAACCGATGAATGCTTATTGTGAAAATGAAATAGTACGGTCTCGTTATCACGCTGCATGTAGTGTCTAGATACTTAGACACCTAGTGTTAAGTAATACTGTACGTACCCAATCACGTTTATTGTACACTGTATGTGAGTAAGTTGCCCAACCTCATTTAACAGAGATGATGTGGATAGAACGAAAGTGTAAGAAAAGGACTAGTAGTTAGTCAATCCCTATCTCTATGCCCCATTTTCAAGATTAGATAGTGGGTGAGAAAAGATTTTTAAAAAATTTGGGGGATTCAAACTATTGAGTCCGGGCAGAATAACCGCTCTAGCACTAACACACTGCTACGGATGTGATAATAAATCGCACCATAAAACATCACAAAATCTAATGAGTCATAATCATTTTAATCAACAAATCTCAAGTTGTTGTCGATCTGAATATTTTTTGTGGTCTAAAATTGCGTTCATGATACAAAATTGCAGTATTAAGCAGATTTCTAGATGAGATAATGTGGTGGATGAAGCGTTACTCACAAAGTCTCCGTTGCCTTTGGGTACTAGCACATTCATTTCAGAAGACTTGGAGCTCACAATTTCCACGTTGAGAGAGTCTTCACTCAGATACATTTGGCAGCCGTCAGTCTTGTCAATTGAAATTGTGGGGACCTTGCCAAGCACCTAGAAACAATGGTTTATTAGGCATAAATATTTTTTAAATAAAGTTGTTAATTTTCTACAAACACATATCTCAATTTTTGTCAGTTTTGAGTTTTTTGATGTGATGAATTCAGAATTTTAATACACACATACTCCTTTAACTCGTATTTCAAAAAGAATAATATAAGGATCCTGGTTATTGATTGGAAATAAATTATTCATAGTGTGTATTCACACTAGTGAATTGATAGTGGATTTGTTGAATCAATGGGAAGAGTCATGCAGTGACAGGTCCTGGAGTGGCAGAAGCATTTGCTGGCCATTTCAGATCTGTATTCTCGTGATGATATACCACACCTTAATATTGAATCAGTTCTGAAAAATCCAACAAACGGTGCCCAATGGATTGTTCCATGCAAATCGATGAAACAGATACATACATATTTTACTTTTATGGTGTGTGGCAGATATCTGGGGAATTTTTTAAAGGGAAGAAAACGTGGTAAAGCTATGGTTTATAGAATTAATTGTGAATGATCAAAACCTAACCTGCATCTGCACGGATTGACAGTTGACGAATTCAACACTAGCCACTAAGGACTCGAAAACGACAGCACACTTGGTGCAAGAGTCCAGAACTACACTGTTGATCTTTCCTTTGACGGTGAGGGCGCTGTCACGGCAGCGGAACATGTACACTACGTTATTCATCTCAGCATTCTCTACAAGGAGATTGGCATTTCCTCTTTGGTACTCCTGCAATTATATTTCAGAATATATAAGTAATGTGTATAATTTTAGACACAGTTTATTTCAAGCGTTATTATAATAAAAAATAATATTGGATTGTTGTAAATAAAATTGAAAACAGGAGAATATATTTAAAGGATATAGGAAAATGTTTATTTTCCCACGATTTCATATTAAATTGTTTTAACTATTTATATTTGATGGGTGCGGTGGCCATATGCTCCACATAGGTAGGTAGTATGGTCAAAGAGAGAAGATATTTCAGAATATGAAAACATGAAACGTAGCTTTTTGGCATTGTTTTTAGTTTTTCGATTTACGTGTGTAAACAATGAGTGTAAATAACTTACGATGAGCCATTTCTTTCCATCTTTGTTAAATACAGGAGGCTTATCAGCCTGTCCAGCACCAGGAGTTGGCAAACTCTTGGCAAATGGTTTAGGGGCACCGACAGGTGTCTTGAAAGGAGCAGGCCCTTCACGTAGAGCTGTATTCTTATGAGTTTGCATATCTGATGTCACTTTCTTCAAGCCTGGAAAATTCAAGAGAATTTGTCTATAATGATGGTATTGAATTCACATATTATGTAACAACTGTTTTTGATAATTTTATGACAAAGTTTACCTAATACAAGAGTACCAAGGTAGTTGACAGAAGGCTGTAAGGAATATCTTTTTAGAGTTTTTTTCAGTCATAAAAAAAACAACAAATACAACATCAACTGAAATTTGAACTAGGTTTTCATTTTAACAAAAAAGTGATTCATGCATAAAGCGACCATTCATTGCTCTAAATATGCGTTTTTCCAATTGTTGTATTTTACCATAATATTGACAGATTATTATGCAGCAATTTTGGTTGTAGCAATTTATAAAGGCAAATAATATCTATCAATTTTTTTCAATGTGCGAAAGTTTGCATTCTGTTTTTCCCCAACACATAAGATGAATAATCGAAGTCAAATAAAAGAAAATTTCAATGATTTAATTACTGATGGATTGAATTATTTATTTTAATAATAATTGTTAAAATTTCATTAGCATAATTAATATTATATATGCAATGAAATGACCTTCTCAATGTATTTTGTAATTAGTGTGAGAGAAAATAAAATTATTACTACCATAACAATAGTACATGAAAAATCGTATTCCAATGAATCATGGCTAGCACATATCAATGGCTTGAAGTCAAACTACATTATCTAGAAGTCTAACTTTTCAGGGGAGCTAAAAAACGCTTTTTATTAATTTATAACTTTACTCACTTTTAGGGTGTTCACTGTCAATACTTGGTGGAAAGGCATTATATTAATAAAAACACAATAATCCTTTGTACTTCATTCCACTTTATTTAATATGTCAGGACCGGTTTCGCTCATTACGAGCATCGTCAACTGATAAGAAATATAATTTAACAGTGCTATTTATACAAAAATGAATATAACTGTTCATTTTTGTATAAATAGCACTGTTAAATTATATTTCTTATCAGTTGACGATGCTCGTAATGAGCGAAACCGGTCCTGACATATTAAATAAAGTGGAATGAAGTACAAAGGATTATTGTGTTTTTATTAATTTATAACTTTACTGACCAGGTGTTAATTTAAAATCTATGTTTATATTGCTCATGATGATGCTAAAATTTTTAGATGATTCAAAGAAAAGCATTAAAAAGAACAATTTTGTGTTTTGAACATTAAACTTCACTTGTGATTTTAGAAGAAACTAGAGAAGATTGATATACCGTTGTTTGAGTATCGTGTAGCCAAGAATAAAAAATAGCATTATCAACAAAAAAATGAAAAATACTTTTTTGTAGATATAGTTGTTTGACTCTAAGCCCTCGATATGTTATTAGGATGATTCCCCATTATGTTCATTAGAAACTCATAAGCAATCTTATTAAATTGATGCATTTTTTAACATTGCTTTAGCAAGTTTATAAGCTTTCATTAAAATTTTAATGCATCCATAAAAATAATATATTAATCAGTGCAGATGAAACACGGATAGCAAAAGATGAAGAATAAAAGTGTAATTTGTACTGTGAGTGCAGAAAGATACTCTCGTATGTTTAGAAATGAAAGTGAATTTTGATGAAGTAGAAGCAAAATATATTGAAAATATTTGAGTGGTCTTTGATAAGATTTCAGCAATAATAAATCCATTTAGTTCAAGATGCAATGCTCCTTTGAGAAAGCGTCTCTATTTCAAAACTCACCTTTACCATGTTTTTGTAACAAGCGTTGAGAGACAAGAGGGTAATAACAGAAATATTTATTGATTTGGCATTTACTTGGTAGAACTCCATTTTAATAGGGTAAAAATATCAAGGTATTTCAGTTCTACAATTATTTATATGTTATATGTTGATAGCTATTTCGGCTTTCACCATCGTCAGAACTATGCTTTAAAAGTAAATTTACTGGCTAAGAAGAGATACACAATGCATCATATTATTCACTCTAAACTACTAATTCAAATTCTAATTACAATATTGCACTGATTAAATGTGATTTTAGTGTTAAAAAGAAAGATAAGCAGTCTGGTACTGTGTATCTCTCCTTAGCCAGTATATATAGCTGAGTAAATTTACATTTAAAGCATAGATGGCGAAAGCCGAAATAGCTATCAACATATACAATATAAATAATTGTAGAACTGAAATACCTTGATATTTTTACCCTATTACAACAGAAATATACTATTTCTTCAAGAACGGAATATGATTTATATGTCCCCTATTGTATTGCTGCAATAATCTCGAGCTTAAATTTGATTGACATAACCACATATCAAAAAAGGTGGGTTGTATAATTGAAATTTAAGTAAAAATACCCCTTTAAAACTAGAGCAAAGGAAGATTGTTTCAATGCATAAAAAGCAACTCACTCTTAGTGATGTCCGCTCCTTGGTTAATTTGAGCAAAGAGTGCATTCCTTTCGTCGCCATCCATATTTCCGAAATCGGCCACCGGAGGAGGGCAAGGGGGAGGAGGTGGCAAGCCGCCGGGTGGGGGAGGGGGGCACGCACCAGAACCTAAGCCAAAGTACCAAAAGCCAATAATTAGGTGTGATAATTGCAGACTGCGTCATCAAAGAAATACAAATGAACTCTAGCTAAGATGTATGATAAAATAATTTATGTCCAACAAGAATGTAAACAAATTTGCAAGTAGAATTTGTAGTTCTACTGTTTATTTTCTAGTGACAAGACTTCCAGAACTTTAACAACTTAATAATATTGAATGCACAGTTTCATTTGAAAGGGAAATAGATTAGTATTGCTTTATCAGAGTCAATTCGACCCCTCGGGTCAAAGAAATGTATCTTATTTTTCTCTACTTTTCAGAAGAGCCAAAAAACAGATTTCTCCAATGATCTTTTACTTATTTTTAAACAGGTGCAAATATTTCAAACTATTTTTTTATTATGTTTTGACTTCCTGATTTATTTGTTAATTTTGTAAATGTTTTTTTTATAGATTGTTTAATGTGTTAATGTGTTTTATATATTTGCATCCACTGCTCCTATTGATATGTCTCTCTTGTCACTTTATTAATTAATTGTTATTTTATATCCAGTACCATATGTAACTGAAAGAAGCCAAATATAAAGTTACATTTCTTTGACCCTAAGGGGCTGAATTATACTATCAATCTTTTTAATATGAAACAATAAAACATATTGGATTTAAATTAAATAAAGATTAATGCTTCCAAACTGTCCACAAGCGAAGGATTAAACTTCTGTATTTTACAATTTAAATCAGTATGTAATTTAGTGACAGGAATGAGACTAGCATATTTATGAAATGTAGCGAACAGCTGTGCAAGTTTATGACATCTCATGAAGTACTACAATATAAATGTGATCATTGCCTCATTAACTGAAGTAAGAAATTAAACTGGATTATTTACATAGCTAAGGCACTATCTACACCTTTCGTAAAAATATCACAGATCTCCATTGAATGTCACCAATGAGTCTCTAAATCTAAATTTATAGCTTTAAAAAGATGTTTATTTTGGTTTTAAAAGTTTGCAGAATATTTCCTATCATTTATATATCACATTATAAATTCGAAACATGTTTAAAGAGACATTTTTATCTACAAACAAGAATGTCATGTCAAAATAACCACATTATTATAAATGATGATCCTTATCAATAAGGATCGAAATAATGAAAATATTATTAACGTTAAAAATATCATGAAATTGTGCAAGTGCTAAAAAGAGAACCAACACAATTTAGTGAATAATTTGTATGTAGAAAATGTTTATTGAAAAATGTCACTCAGTTTACCTGACCAGACCAAGCCAGTGGTGTGGTATTGCTTTACAAAGGCCTGCAACTCTTGAAGAGTCTGCACCCAGGACTTGCACCAGTCAACGTGCTTCTTGTCCTTTTCTTTCCAGTCCTTGAGGACGCGGTTTGTGTAGAACTGCCCAGCGTCATTCATTTCCTTAACATACGGAGAGGGAGCCGGACTCTGAAAATAACAAGGGTATAATATGAAATCTCCTGATGAGAATGCATACACAGAAATGCATAGAGAAAGAGAGTTTAACGTATTTTAGAGGTTAATAGCTAACACAGCTAGCGCTAAGGAGCCAAGATAATGTGACGTACCAATTGGTTGTCAAATATTATAAAAATATATAATATAATGACATTTTTTCTTAAAATTTCATATGAAACCCAAGTAGCTTACCACAGCGACCCATCCTAGAGCTGGGATACTCTCAGAAATAGCCGAGAGGTGGTTGAAGAGCGGTGAGACCCTGTTCTTCTCCCTGAACTCTTGAATGGCCTGTATCTGCTGGCTGGTAGGAGTCAACAGTGACTGCATCTGAGCTTGCTGAGGCTTTGCTGACTGCATGGCCATTGTCAAGTATTGCAGCTGGGCACTATAAATCAAAAATCAAGTTGCTAGTATTTGATCGTGTAGTTTCACAATAAAATTTTCATAGTAATAAATTATAGAAATTGTACCTCCAAAATATTGCACTAGACTAACCAAGGCTATCATATTACTTGTAATATATCTCCCATAATGATAGTGGCGTGGGGAACAGAGAGTTAAGCCTCCCTTAATGACCTAACATAAAGTTTGAAAACCAATGTCCTAAAGTAATAACAGCATTAATTTTAACTCGAGAAACATTAAGATTTCTATAGAAATGAGAAATTCGTATTTAAGCTTTCTTCGATTACAGTTGCAATAAAAAAAAAATACGAATTCATTGCGATCAAATGCGATCATTAACTTTCAAAATTGACAATAATCATTATTCAACACGAAAGTTCAAATAGTGCAAAATTAATTTTAATTTATTAAAATCCATAAAATTAGAGAAAAATTTGAAAGTCGGCAGTTTTCAAAACAATAGTAACAAAAAAAAAACACGTCAGCAGAATACATTGTTTTTAACATGAAAATAAAATGAGCATTTTTTGCAACATGTAATATGAAGCGAAAGACATTGTGATGAAAGGTCGAGCAATGTGTAATTTGATTATGGGAAAACCAATATCAATTTGACGAAGTGCTATTTTTTAATCACAGTCGCCGTATTTTTTAAACAAAGCCGAATAATGATGGTGACCAACAACCAATTATTTAAGGAAGTAAAGGTTATTTTTAATAATCTGGATTGTAAATAAAATTACAGAATTAAGTCGTCGTCTGCGTTTAATATTCTTATCCGAAAACGGATGCACCAAAGGCCCGATAATTTATAATTATTCGTATTATAATTTTGTCACCCACTTTGGAAATAGCCAATTTTTAAAATTTATTATAGCTTTTATTAATCTGCATGAAAAACCAATAAATGTAATTACATATACGCATTGAAAACGTGCATATTTTGTGTTGCCATAGCAAAACCTTGGTCACCGTCGGCAAACCATATAATACAATGAGATACAAGTCAATGTAAAACGTCTTAAATTGTAAGACTCTTGGCGTTTAAAAAGGGAATTTAATAAGGAGATTTCGGGTACAATTGGCAAAACACACACATTTAAAAAATATGCCAAAACTATTCGTAAATAAACTATCCCGTCATGTGTGAAAATATCATGACATTGTCTATCAAAATTCGGTCGCTTATATGAAATTATTTTACAGTTTCAATATTGCCAATAAATTCTTAATTTAAATATTTTGTATAATATAAACAAATGCTAGTTATAAACAACACATAAGTCGCCTGCTGTGGCTCAGTTGGTAAGAGCTTGCTCTACCGATCACGCAGGTCTGGGTTCGATTCCCGGTCAGATCACAGTGAATTTGAGAATTATTCAATTCAAAGTTGTGATCGAAGACTGGGTGTTTGTGATGTCAATTCACATAATTTCCTCTCCTCCAATCCTTCTGATCCTTAAATAACTGGGCGTAGAATAGCGATTAGCCAACCACCAGTCCTGTTCTAGCCTTATCCTTCTTTCCCTACTCACTTTGAAAAAAAGTGAGGTTGAGCGACTGAGTAACAAACAGTTCTCGTAGAAAAAAAAACTTCTGTTAAGATACCTCCATTCGGAGGCCATATGCTCCACATTGGGAGCGGACATGGATTAAAAAAAAAAAAAAAAAAGTTATAAACAAGTTCGACTGTGATTCACGTTCTCTCTTTAATATAACATGATTGTCATATATAATATGATCATAAAATTAGTTAATAAATCAAAATAAAAAAGTTTATCTGAGATAATATCTCTGAAATTCAATAATTATTGTGTTTACTGTGCGAGAAATTTCACAGCACCCAATGTGTAAAGTTAGTCAAACATTTCGCTCTAAAAGCAATGATATGTAAAATCTACCCTATTGGGTAAACCTACACACGTTCCGCTATGAATAATTGAATGAATATTGAAAATTCAGTGACGGATTAAATCACTGAGTGAATTATACACGCCAACTGATGCTATCAAGAATTATTTAATCAAATATAAAAAGTTATAAAAAAATCGCACGAAAACCATGAAGAACAATAGTTTTATGACGTCTCCTCTAACTACTATCATAAATTTGTTGTTTTTTATTATTATTTTGCGGTTGGAATATGTATACTTTTTATTTACTGAAACAACTCTATTGCTGAAAGTTTATTATGTGTTTATTTGTATTGTAGTAGATTTTTTTTGTTTATATTATTATGGAGCTCAGGCAAAAGTTACTCAAATTAAACGATTTCCGATTTTTTTTAAATAATGTGAATACCGTATAAAATCTATTTTTGTAAAGTGAGTGTTTTGGCTATAGTACATACCTAATATAATGTCAATTACAGTGTTACACAATCAAAAATTTAACAAAATCGATGTTTGGTTAAGACTGATAATGATCCAATTATCAATCTAAATATGTGATTCTAGAGCAGTTTATATTTATTTTTAAGATGTGTATTAATCAACGACATTATTCAATTTAATACAATACAGAAAGGGATTTAATAAGAAATTTACTTTAGTTGAAATATAAAATATAAAAAAAAATAAACTAATAACCACGATTATAAACAGTTATTATAAATAATTTAAAAATATATATAAATATGTAGTACCAACACGACTGGACTTTGTAAAAAAAATAAAAAAATAATCGAAAAAAAATGTACGTAGGCACTTCTATTAAATTCGGTGATAATTAAGAAATTCGAGTATTTTAAATTTTATTGGGGAAATTTCTTTTGAAAAGGTTCGTTGTCTTATTAAAATGTTCTATTTTTATCCTTTTTATATTGAATTTGGTAAGTATATATTGTTATTGTTCAAAAAAATTCCAGCCACAATAACAAAAAACAATAACGTATAATTTACAAAAATATCATAGATATTAGACATAATGTTAGTGTAACGTAACATAAGCTTCCACCGTGAAAATAAATAAATACGAGTAATAATATCACTGAAGCTTTCATAGTTCTTAAATGAATCTTGTTTTACGAAGCTGAATATTTTTAATAGTAATTCAATATTATTCTCGAGAAAATACCTCAATGAAAGTATAATTTTACTACCCTTGACGGTTTTCTTTTGGATAGTAATCAATGCTTTAAAAACTAACCTCATCGTATGATTTTCTACCCTAACGGAAGGTTATTTTTATAATAAACAACTTTACGTATAGTATTTCTGTGTACTTAACCTTCAGGAGTCAGGACCAAGTAAATACAATGTGGAGTAAGGGCAATTCATACATTTTTTAAATTTATTGTTGCATTACAAAAAATATTAAAATTAAAGAATATTATAATTATTATAACTTATTGAAATTTTCTATTTTATAGTTCAAGTCTTACACCAAGTCAACAAGATGCGATACTATGCGAAATATTATAAAAATAATCTTCGAAATTTTTCGATAATTGTGATTGCGATTATCAATTGACTTCGAAAATTACGATTAAAAAGATAAAATATTTATTTATAACCCTTCAGCCGTATTGTAAATAATTATTTAAAAAAAAAAATTCAGCCAAACTATAGCGACCAAAGCTGTGATGGAAGGATTTAAGGAATGTTAAGAATAGCAGTGATCCAAATCAAGGAGAATAAAAGTAACCAAAACTCACTAAAATCTGGATGAAGCGATTTTTTAAATCATCAATTGTTAAAAAGTATTTAATTAATATTTGATTAATATGTATTGTGGTAACAGTGAGTAACTATTATTTTTAATATTTTTTTAAAAACTTACTTGAAAGCCTGCTGTACGAGGGTAGCATGTGTTGCCACATCTCCTCCGATCTGACTGGACAAGGAAATGTACTGGGCCAGGGGACCCTAAATAAACAGAAAAAGATTAATGAATAAATTAATTGGTATACATTTACAGGACGATGGAAAAGTACATGTACATAATATAATATATTGCGCATAACAGGGCATAAGTAAATATGTCGGAAAGAAACAGTAAAACTATAAATATATTAGGTTCGAAATGGAGTGTGCGCCATTAAATAATACATTTAAAAACAAACAGTATATTTGCGTTATTATCAATGTCCTCAGTATAAAATCAATTGTCACGTTTTTGTTGCTGACCATTTGAATTTATATTGAAAATCAAAACATTCTTTCACACAATTTATTACAGGGAGCTGAAACAATTGGGCGTACGGACAATTTTGACGAATATTAGCAATGTCGAGAGGTATATTCAATAGAATGTCAAAATATTGTCAGTTAAGGATGCTCCACAAAGAATTTTTATAAGAGTGATTATTTCTATTTAAACATGATAAATAATACGATAATAGATGACAAATCGATTTACTGCCAAACAGAATATTTTTTGTCGAATTTTATTCAAATTG
Source organism: Himalopsyche anomala (assembly GCA_031772345.1). Lineage (NCBI taxonomy): Eukaryota > Metazoa > Arthropoda > Insecta > Trichoptera > Rhyacophilidae > Himalopsyche > Himalopsyche anomala. The sequence continues at coordinate 30,037,804 of CM062821.1, forward strand.
AATTGGAAAAAAACTTTATTATCGGTCTCAAACAGGAAATGAGTTATGAAGGTTTAAAAAAACCGTGACCACCTGTGCCTTATTTTTTTATCCATGTCCGCTCCAAATGTGGAGCATATGACCTCCTAATGCAGTTATCTTAACATAAGTTTTTCTACGAGAACTGTTTGTTACGCAGCCACTCAACCTCTCTTTTCCAAAGAGAGTAGTAGGAATAGAAGGACAAGGCTAGGAGAGGACCAGTGATTAACTAATCGCTTTTGCTACGCCCAGTTATTGTAGGATCGCAAGGGTGAGAGGGAATATTTAGACATCACAAACACTCATGCCTACGAACAGATATCGATCGAAAAAATGCTATTCGTACTGGGACTCGAACCCGTGAGGTCCGCAGCTGCGCCATAGGACCCGACAACGTGCCTTATATGCACCGGAAAAATGAGCGACATATTCACTACATATAATAGCTCACATATTTTAATCACGAAAACGCTGTGAATTACATTTAAAAAAAGCAAGCTAAACGAATCTTACAAAATAGCCGGAAATTCAGTTAGAGCAAATCATTTCTCGAATAAAACATGGGAAAACGTTGAGTTTGCGAGCCTCCGGATAGAGATCAAAGCCTGCAATACCCCTAACATCAATAAATTCAGGTATCAGCTCGTTTCCAAAGCAATAATTCCATCATAGAGGATTATGAGATGCCAGGAATTTTCCGGGAAGGTTACGGAGCCTCGGGCGAGGGAAATTTATTTTGTGTTGTTCGTAGAATGCGACATTGTTTCGGAGTGGCGTGTTTGTTTACAATTAGCCAGATGACCGCAGCTTTCGAAATGTTCACGGGGACAGCTCTAAGCCCGTGATATTCTTGAATAAATGCAAAAATGATTTATCAAACTCGAATTTTAAAAAATCTGTACTTTTAAGGTTTTCATTTTCAAAGACAACAATGTTAATGAAATACACTTAGTACTAATTCTATTATTATTTAAGGGTTAAAAATAATTGCACTTGTGGATTGGATGGTTTTCACTGGTACAACTAAACTTGATTTTTTATTTTGTTGAAAATATAACAAAATACATATTTAATGTATATTTTTTATATTTTGATTTTTTTTATCACAATCGTCTGCATATATTTTATTTCAATTCAAAAATAAAATATTGTAGCCCAACAGAGTTCTATAGGGAGCTACACTAAAAGTGCGAACCATCTGACCGAAAGTTCATTTAATTCTAAGTCATTATTTAATATATGAAATTCGAATACCCGAAACCGGTCCTGATCATATTGCATAAATGTGAAATTAGTACAAAAGAGTATTTTATTTTGTTGATGTTTATTTTTATAGCTGTTAGATATACAACTTTTCCATGATCTCTCAATAGATCATCTTAACAAAAATTTCTTACGACTGGTTTTTGTCCAGTAGTTCAACCTCGCTATTTTTTTATTTAAGAAACTAAAAAAAAAACAAATATATTAAATTCATGATTTTTCAGGAATTAGATTTTAAGCAATCACAATTCTGAATATAGGTTTTCCAATACTGGTACAGATTCAATACAGATATTTCGGTATTTCATATTAAATACCGATTTTGCAAATATCACAAAAATATATCAAAATTAGAAAAAACATCGCAATGACCGCTAATACGATAATATGCGATATTTTTGCAAGTAACTACGCATGATTGAACTGAAAAAATAAAATAGAATACGTCTGTCTGATAAAGTCTTTGGGTCGGTACATTTCCCTTTGAAACTATCGATCTCTAATGTCAATGACACCCAGTGCAACAAGTGTTGTAAAAAACAGCTTCATTTCTTTTTCATATTGGCGTTTTCGAAACCGATATTTTAGAATGGAAAAAAACATCCGGGATTCATCTCGATTTCCGTTATACCGATATTTAGAATCCCTAGCTAAATAAAGCAACGGATTTGCCAAAAATCCTGTATCGATCGAATACTCTTCATTGTAACATTTTCCCATAAAATTAGCAGTTTTTCAGACTATGTAATCTATAATTATTTTGACCTAGTTCCTGTAAGATCAATGATGAGTATAAAATAAAGCAGGATGGCAGATGGAATAGTACCTGCATGATATCCTGGAATCCTTGGACACTCATCTTGTTGCCGGCGACAAACTCTTCGTTTAACTCGATCTGACTGTCCTCGCTGTCAGGAGACTCCGTCACCGATTCAGTGGGCGGACTGGGGAGGTCGTCAAAGGGCGGCGGTGGAGGAGGATCCTCGCTCAAGAGAGGCGGAGAGGGCGGCGGGAGGTTTCCTGCGACCCGTTCAAGCCGACTGACGACTCGTTCAAGACGCGCGAGAAGCTTCTCCAAATCAGGAGTGAGCTGCTGGCTGACTTTCTCTTGCTCGCTCTCTACGGCTGTGGAAGAAAAAAAGTATTTTTGAATAGGTATGTTTAATCTATCAAATACTTTCAATCATCATTTTTTAAAACAAAAGTGCTACACGTACAAAAATATCTAGTTCATATTTGATTCGATTAAATTTATTTGTATTGATTCAATTGATAGAACTCTATTTGTAATAAGGTCAAAATATAGTCCGAGATTTTTTTCATAGCTATAAGAAAATATGTTTACAAATTATTTATATAAAAATAAAACACAACTTGATGAAATGAACGGGACGGTTTCACTCATCACTAGCATTTTCAGCTGATGAAAAACATAAATATAATGCATTTCCGCCGAGTGCGGCTAGTGGTAATTCAAAAACAGCTCATCTATTCTAGATGTGTGATATAGTATGACAGAAATAATAATAGTCGTAAATACAGAAATAGTGCTCGACTAGTTGGATGGGTTCGTATCCAGGAAGTCGCTCAAAATTGCAAAATCTAAAATCTAAATGCACATACGCAATAATTTAACGAATCTCAAGACCTTCATTGATTCTTGGATTGATTGGAATAAAAATGTTTGCTTAATAAATATTTTTCACGGACACATACAAAGGTATGTGAAATTTTATATAATCAAAAAGAAGTTCAGGAATAATGGAAAGTGGACAATCACTTATAATAATTAACTAATGAGTATTCGCTATATCATTGTTGACATTGCATAAACTTGCCTGAACGGTGTCACGAATGACTATTCAAATATTATATATATGCGTACATTATGGTGATATTACCAATAAACAGGTAATACAGAAGCGGCGTCAGAATTCCAATCCACGGAAGAATTTCCTTTACAGCTATTAAATTACAAAAAAAATCTTCAGGAAATGCGTACAGATACATTATTTTACATAAAGATCGACAGTTTAAAATTCTACGCACTCGCTTAGTGGAGACTGTATCTATTTCCACGTCATGTATCTACAGTTATTTGTCCGCACCGTATTTTTTTTAAGTCAAACATTGGGTTAAAATCTTCCATACATAACAATTTATTCACTTTTAATGTGTTCAGACTGTCAATACTTGGTGGACAGGCATTATAGTAAAAAATAATAAAACACTCTTTTATGTACTTGTTCTACAAGTATTTAAGTATCAAGTTATCAAGTGTTATCAAGTCCAGTTTTGCTCAATTGAAAATTCTAGTGATGATGATCCTGATACTAATAAATAATTGTGTCGTGTAAAAAAGAGTGTTTAATATGTTATTCGTATATCGAATATTCACAAATTCTGTATAAAATCGATTGTTTATATAATATACATCATGAGAAAACTGAGGTTTTAACTAACATTTTTTACACATCCCATACACACCCTATTTTATACACACGGATATATATTAAACATAATGTTAAACTCAGCGTCAAATATTAATTACTAAGAGTATTTTGTACGCTTTATAGAAAAGCTCGCGAAAAAGTTTCTTATGTGAACTTCGCTGAAATAAATTAGACGAAAAATAAATAAGCCAACTGGTGGCTGCGACATTTAGAATTCTTTTTGCAAGCTTGGTGATAAAAAAGAAAAATGTTTCGACAGAGCCGAGACGGTAGTGAAATTGTTACCAGTTTTACGTGGAATTAAAGACTTCCTTTTGAGAATTAATGCTTTATTATTTCTATGCAGAATACTTCGTATCGAGGAAACACGCAGCAAAGAGCAACTGCAATTTGTCAAAGCAGTGCATGCTTATTATTTAAGCATCAAAAGAATATTACGCGATAGTTACAAAATCAGCTACTTTAGTTTGTATAAAGACTTTCAAATATAAATTAATACTTGAAAAATATTGTTTTTGTAAATCTGGAAAGCTATACTAAAGAACTGATATCCTCGAAAGAATAATAATATGAATTTATACAAAAGTAAGACCCTGATTAGGAATGAAAACCAAGAAAGCGAAAATGAAACAATTTTTCTCAAAATCACTGTACAGGTAGGGGGCGATCATCTACGAGTCGTATTTGTTCGAGCACTATAGCGTAATGCCGGGCACAATTGTATTCGTGCCACTTTTTTAAGGTAATGAATAAAGAATATCTGTTTTATTAAATTAAAAAATTATAGCACCAACATTGCCTCGTATGTCTACTCAATCTAGCTAGTGGATAAATAAATGGTCTGCGTTCAACATTCACATACAACTAAATAAAATAAAAAAACGTGTAATTCATGTTAAATATCTCTAATGTATGTCTTAAATACAGACAGAAACAAGTTATATCGACCGATATTATATAATATCACATAACCGAGAGTTTTTATCTAAATAAATCTATTTCGTATTTCACGGTTACCTGAAATCTATTATATTATATATGATAAGTGATGCGGTACATAGTACAATTGTTTATAATATAAATTATTTAAATCGTACAGGCGCAAATTCTTGAATTCACGTTGCGTTTTCTTTGTGTAATAATATAATTCATAAAGATAAATATTATTAAAAGGATCTAAGAAAATATACACACATAAAAAAGAGGAAAAGATTGCATATAATTTTATTTAAACGCCCGCTGTGACGATAGACGTTCACAGCTGTTAGTGTGACATGATTAATGGTATTCTTCACTTTTCTCAAATACACGCATGAATGAAAAGTGAAACTGCCACTTCACACGGTCAACAAAATACTTTTTTATACCGACATCACAAAAAAGTTTTCGTAACGGTATCCAATATGTAACTATGCGACAGAAATACTTTGCCAAACAAAATTAAACGACCGCTCCAATTAGGTTGCCGTATTTCCGATTTGCTCTCTTTCCTAGGAAACGTAGCGAGACGACTATGTCAGTATAAAATGAATACAGCGAATCGAACAAAGCAAAGTTAAACCAACAAGTTGTCACGGTATAATAATAATGTTTTCAATTCGCTGGAATGTATAAGAATTTTAGAGAGCTGCATACATTTAGCGATACAAGATTATCAAGACGAACTAATGATTTTCTCAATTCCGTGAATTTACTGAAAGACTTTCTGTTATCCTTTGGTGCAATCGCTTTTACCATTCTAAGAGTAGATAATCCTCTACATAATCCATTCAACACGAGAAAATGAAACTGATTAATTGATTTTCATAATAGGTTTTATCCGATCTTCACTCTCAGCACTTTTAAGATTTAAGCCCCTTAATAAAACTTAAAAGCTTAAATACGAATAATCAAAAAATATATTATATATATATGTATCAAACCAAAAGGATAAATAATATTAAATAAAGTGAGAATCATATGAAATTAAAAGATTAGATGCTTCAATTTTAGTATAATTTCAGATACAAGAAGATTGACTTTCAAAAGGCGGATTCACGGAATAATACGAACAAATACAGATATTTTACTGTATAATTATTTGACAAATAAAATTCTTATTAGCAAAGAAAATGTTAATTGCAACTGTGTGATTTTTATCACTGCATCATTATACAGTACAACGAATTTAATGCCTGTTACGGGAAAGGCACTTCATATTTCTTGACAAACGAATTAAAAGTTTCAGAGCTTGCATAAGCTCACGTAAGTATTGCATCGATACACGAAAGAGGTTAAGTAAAAGCTTACCTACAAAATTATGTCACTCGTTAACTGACACTTAAAATTCTAATCACATTAACTGTCATTTCCACAAAAAGACACAGTTCTTTCCCACAACACAGAGACTTAGTGAAAATTATATGTTTGCCAGAGTGAGACGTTTTTATGATGGAATTTTTGCCAATTTCCTGGGCTCCACTCCAACCTACGGCGTGTGCTACTGGAGAGATCATCGCTTGAAATACACGGTGAGTTGATGTTAGCTAGGGATTGGTGAACGTTAGTGATTTTTTTGTATCGTATTATGACGTGTTGAAATCGTCACCACACAAACAAAATACTATCATCGTCGGATACACAATAAGTTGCATCATAATATTATGCAGATGTCAAATTTATATATTAACTAGCCAAACTAGGCATTTCAATATTGCTAAAATAATTGCACATAACTTAAAAATAACGACGCAAATATTTGATTAGCCGGCTAAAAACAGTATACACACAAATACACTATATACCATAAAGTTCACAACTTATTATAAAGTAAAATAAGATATTTTTTGTAAAATTGTATAAGTCAAATTCTCACACGTCTTACGTAATAAAAGAAAATAAAGATAAATGCAATATTGTATTCTGGGTTATAGACATTAACGAAATGACAATAGGCATATAATTACAAAAATTGAGCATGAAATACGTAGGTGAATTATCAAAATATTTCTGCTGAACTAAATTATTCAAAAAAAATTGGACTAGGTAGTAAGCCTAGACAAAAACTTTTGGCCTGGATGTATGTATGCAAGTAACAACAATTGTAATTGCACCAAAGAAAAAAAAATGCGAGAGATTTATTTATATTCAAAGAAAAGCTTCGCAAAGTTTTCTCTAGAGGGAACAAGTTTTTTCACGCCAAAAAAACTTTAAAACAGACGATGTTCATTCAAGCGAACTAAAACAATCGCAGACTAATTTACTAAGGCTACTTGTTGGGTTGATAGACGTGATTAACTCTTATAAATAAAAATATGACTCAAATTAAATATTCATATTAGCAGCTAGAGCACGTAATATTTTAGAATTGTAGCTGTAATTTTTAGAATTCACTGAACCATCTTTACGCATTGAATTGTCCTCTAAAGAGAACTTCTTTACATTACTGACTAACTGAAAATTTTACCTAGAATGAATCCAGTCTTCACACATCACATTGCAATTGTTAAATTATCTCAATAGTACATTAAAAATAATATGCCGATAAACATTTATCCACACACGCAGACAATTACAGAGATGCATACAAAAATATGACTCAATGAATCATTTTTTTTCGCATTTTACTTATGCATATTTGGAAAAAAATGAAGAATATTGCTTGCTTCACTGAACAATAAAAAATAATGCCTTGCCAAAATGACTTGCAAGGTATACACAATACCACGCATGGATCACAATTAAATTAATAACATCACATTTTACATATATTCAACCAAAACTTACATGTAATAAAAAAATAAGTTTAAACAGGAAAGATATTTTCAGTGCCATAATAAACATGTTTGTTATTTTATCTTTATAGTATTATTTCTTTGTCGACCCTGCATGACGTGTGAAACAATATGAAATTAAATTAAGGTAATAACAGACTTTTAAAGACAAATATATGTCAAAAATATTACTGTAAGCATACGCTAAAACAAATACAATGTATTTCTATAAATGCCTATTCCGATCTATAATAAATAATTGTAAATATTTCTATAGGTTTACGAAGACGGAGTAAGGAGAAAAAGATTTACAGTCTCGAACACAAAATTTCATGATGCAAACACTAATTTATTCCACTTTATTTAATATGTCAGGACCGGTTTCGCTCATTACGAGCATCGTCAACTGATAAGAAATATAATTTAACAATGCTATGTATACAAAAATGAACAGTTATAAACAACAATTGGCATTGAAAAGAAAATACCAATTACATTAAAAGTGATTCTAAAATAGCAAAAGTTAAATGTTAATTTGTTAGTTTAATTTGTGCATTTAGAATCACTTTTAATGTAATTGGTATTTTCTTTTCAATGCCAATTGTTGTTTATAACTGTTCATTTTTGTATAAATAGCATTGTTAAATTATATTTCTTATCAGTTGACGATGCTCGTAATGAGCGAAACCGGTCCTGACATATTAAATAAAGTGGAATGAAGTACAAAGGAATATTGTGTTTTTTCTAATATAATGCCTTTCCACCAAGTATTGACAGTGAACACCCTAAAAGTGAAGGTAATAATAGACTTTTAAAGACAAATATATGTCAAAAATATTACTGTAAGCATACGCTAAAACAAATACAATGTATTTCTATAAATGCCTATTCCGATCTATAATAAATAATTGTAAATATTTCTATAGGTTTACGAAGACGGAGTAAGGAGAAAAAGATTTACAGTCTCGAACACAAAATTTCATGATGCAAACACTAATTTATTCGACCCCTAATTTTAGGAACGTTTTTTCGTATACATTTTAAATTTAAATTATTGATGTACAATAAAATAACTTTGATTATTCCACGTATTGTGCTACAAAATGTGACACGTGTTTCGCCTCTTTCAGAGGCATTAAAATGAACTTCCACAAAGTTACCACCGAATCCATAGAAAGTACTAAAATTATTGTTTGAAAAATCATTATTGGTCCACCAGTATTCGAGTCGGGTAAGTACGGACGGTGACTCTGGGATAAAGAAAAGGAATGTACAAGACTGTAATATTAATAAAACACACTAATTACTCAAATACATTTTCTGCTTCACGAACTACTAAGAAACCTTTTAGTGAAAGCTCCTTAAAAATGCTAATGTTCGTTTCCGTTTTGCGGGGTGGGGTGTTGGTGCGATCCGCAGTTATTAGCGACGGATGCAGATGCCGCGCAGTAATTAGAGGAGCTTTTTCTTTGCCAGTCTCGGAAGTTTTGCAGCGAGCGGCTTACAAAGGTGGGCAACTGAGAGTAGAGAAACACTCGAGACACTTCACAGCTACCCAGATCATCTATTTTCAAGTAAATACTTCAAACAGAGAAAAGGGTTCGTCTTCTCAGAATCCTTACATCAAGGCGAAACAATATTATTTCATATTCTCGGTATTCAATACACTGACAAGGCACAATGAGAATATGACTAATTGTGTTTAGAGCTGCCATTTCATTTTATTAACAAGAGGATTTTATCGTAATTAATCCAAGATTATAAAGGTTTGATTATCAAGATTGTTTGAAATGACGAGTTGGATATTTGTCAGAAACACATAATTATAATATATATAATATTGTAGTATACAATGCGGATTATATGAGCCATCGAGAGGTGAAATGAGCCAACTAGTAAAATGGTAAAAAAAATCTTGGACGTTTAAGTACCAACAATCACGTCTTTAATTGGTGTTTTGGTGTTTCTTTTTCATGAACCACAGTTACTTGAGATCATTGTCGAAAAACATGTATAATTAACAAATTCCAGAATTATTCTCAATTCGAAGACCTTTCTTTTAAGCTCAATCTTTTGAAAAAGTGTCGAATTGACAGATTTCAGATTTATTCTGAACTCAAGAGACCTTTGTGTTACCTCCATCTTTTGAAAAAGTTACGTCTGCCAGTGAAACAATGTGTTGGTCCAGCCCTATTGAGCTATTTTTATATATATTTTAGCTATATTTCATTTTTTACTTGAATACTGAAATCCCGGGATAAGTACTAAGACAATCCCGGGATTAAGGGATCGCCAAATTGGTTAGGATCCTAGTCCCGAGATTGGAAGCCCTAATACTTATGTTATGAAAAAAGCTATATGTACGAATTATGGTTTTTTTTCAAATCTTATTGAAAATGTGTGTAAAATTGTAAAGCAGCAATTCAATGTTCAAAAACCGAAAAATACGTTTGGATAAAATTAAATAATGTTAGTTGTTCAACTGTTATAGATTCCGCTATCGCAAAAAACCTAAGTTTACAGATTTTTTAGCTATGTGATATTTAGATAAACGCCACATCCATCTTCTTCTATATCAATTTAGACGTAATGCCTCAAACTCCAGAATAAGTATGTTTGTAACAAAGAAATGTGGCGAAAATAATATCATGTATAAAGAAAATAAGCAGCTTTCATATTTGTTTTGTTTACGAATGTACTGATGAATGTAAAAAAAATACTATATTCAGTTAAATAAAGAAAATATTGCCAACGCACATCGTTGGACCGTCGTTCTGGCGGTGTTCCAAGTAAGAGATGAGATAATAATACGTAAGACTATTCATGTAATAAAATAATGGAAAATTTCTTATGGAATCAGAAGCGAACTCGATTACACCGGGAATATCAAATAACCGCTTTAAGATTAAATACTTGCTACCATACAAGGATGATAAATAGATACGACAAAAACAAGACAGTTGCTGCAGAAGATCTATCAACGTAAATTACAATATAAACTGCTACTTAGGTACTCGGCGCAGCTGCGAATAATTTCAATGGGGAGATGGCGTGTGGAATATTCTGAATTACAAAAAAAAAAATGATTTACCAATCTTCAATACATCGCTCTTGAAATTGATTATTGATACAAGGATGCACGAAATAACACGTGCTAAATGTTTATTACAATTTTAAACCAGACTTGGTTATTTCGATGTTTCCATAACAATAATTCAGCAATGATTGATGTTTTGGTAATATTATCTCATGTTTTGGTAAATTTATCGTATCATCAAAAGATCAGAGAATCCATAATTTATATCACGCGATTAACATCGATTTGTACGTTCTTTCAAAACAAACGAATCCAAAATTTTAGCAAGGAGGTTACGTGTATCAAAAATTACGTGCCCATTTAGTTCTATATGAATAACATTGCCATTTTTACTTAAACTATGTTAATGGTCGAGTGATCAATGTCGTTGGCTTCGGTTACGGTGTCCACGGGTTCAAATCAAAGTACGGATACTTTTTATATAAAAAATACAGTATATCAAAGATATGAGTGTCTGCGATGTTTAAAAAACCCTTTCCTAATCCAAAACAGGATGTAGCGAGAGCGATCAGCTTACAACTAATTCTGTTCTAGGCATATCCTTCTAACCCTGCTCTTTTTGAAAAAGAAAGGTTGGTCAAGAGATTAACACGCAGTTCTCCAAGATAAATTGTATTAGTAGTCCATACTCCACATTGAGAGCAGTTGTTGTAATTGAATTCTATCAAGAAAATGCTTATTCAATTAATATTATTTATTCTATATAACTACAAAAAGTTCATAAAATGAAACCGTTTATAACGTAGTAAAATCAACATCCTTGGATGTATTTGTCACCTTCAAGATTTCTACCAAAGTCAGTGCTGAAAAGAATTTTGATACAACTTCAAAAACCACCCATGCAGGCCATAACTAGCTAAGTCAACGAGACCCCCGAAAACGATCTAATTTCCATATTGAAAGTGAGAGGCTGGGATTTGGTGCATTTATACGATATTTGACTATCAAATAATATTGAATATATGATATTATAGTATGATGTCGCTAGATGGGGGATGCATACATACTCGAAAAGCTTTCCTTAAAGATAAAAATGAATTCAGGTTAAAATACCCATTAAGTAAGAAAATGATTTAAAAAATCACAATATATAAACCTTACAAACTAAAATGTCGATTTTCTCATATGAACACCTTATGATTTGAGCTATATGTATAATAAAACGATGAGTGATTGTAACCTAAATATAACTGCTAGTATGTCAAATGACCCGAAGAAGGGCGGGAATATTCGAATCTTCATAAACGCCTTTTTATATATAATTTCCACAGTCCAGATGTCATAGGATCATAGGATCGCCAAAGAACGATTCTTTGAAACACTAGAATCACATTTAATAAGTGTAATATTGTAATTGTAATTTGAATTAGGATGTTAGAGTGAATAACATGATGCATTTTGTATCTCAGTATAAATAGCTGAGCAAAATTTAAGTTTAAGCATAGTTCTGACGATGGCGAAAACCGAAATAGCTATCAACTCATAAATATAAAAAAAACTGTAGAACTAAATACGTTGATATTTTTACCCTATCATAATGGAGTTCTACCAAATAAATGCCAAATCAATAAATAATTTGCCATTGTTTTTAAATTTTGACAAAAAAAACAGCATGTTTAACGTGTGTGCTTTAAAGATGGCACATTTTAGCTATTTCATCTACCACCACGAATAGAACAGAATATATGTTTAGTAAAGAAAAACAAGAAACAATTTCAAAAATCGTGAATATGAAGAATATATGAGACATATCGGAAAAAGATTCAGCTAACGAAAAAGGAACAAAGAAATAATAAAGATAACGTTCACGAAAGGCATTGTAATCTAAGAAAAAATAATAAATAACAAGATGTTTATTGTAACATGAGATTTCGGAAGGGTTGTACAACATGAGTACAAACATTTAAACATTTAAAAAAAAGGTATTTTATATGTAGGCATATAAAACAACGACAGTCCATTGAGGGTTGCTTTTAATAGTACTTAAAAATACGGGTGGTGTGCACTTTTTATCATAAAAAACCAAAAATAATATACTTTAAACCTCTTTCAATAAAAAAGAAGCGTTTTAATTGCCACATTCGCCATTTTATAGGATAATAACATTAAGATTTATCCCTAATTATACTATTAAAAAACTTTGCAGTGTTCTAAATTTTAGTGCTCGGTTAAATAAAAGGTAGCGCTCAGTCAGCTATAAAATTCTAGAATCTTAACTTAACAAGTCTTCGTCGAAGAGACAAGCCAGACTAGAGAAAAGTAGAAATAAAAAGTTGTGAAGAGAGAAGCGAAATAAAAACAGAACCGGTTGTATCGATTGCTAATAATAGGAAAGAGCATGAGCTTAGATCAGAGGTCACCAAACTTTTTGAGAAGCGGGCCGGATTGAACTTTTTAAAAACTAAGGGGGCCGGACGACAAATAAATTCTTATTGGAACCCAATCAGAATATTATTTCATTTTATGTGGTTACATAATAATTACAATGTAAACAAATGTTTGCCCTTCTTAGAATTTCAATAAATGAGAGTATTCGAGAATTTTTTGAGAAAACGAACATCTGGTCGTCTCGCTTCCAATTTCTATCCAACTTCCTTCACTTTGAGTCCCCTACCAGATAGTTGTATGACAATTGATGATTTTAAATAAATAGTTGTCGTGAATTCATAAATAAATCATGAAAATTTATATTCCTTATATGAATAATTTCTATGCAAAAATCCAGAACTTTTCGCGGGCCGGATGAAAATCTTCGGCGGGCCGTAGTTTGGTGACCGCTGGTTTAGATAATTTAAAACGAAGCCGTGTACACAGAGGAACGCTTCTTTTAAGGATAACACATATTTGTATTACTAATGGGAATTTAAGAATAAAGGAGACGAAACGGTTTCAAAGAGACCTTTTTTCGACGTATATTTTATAAAGGAGACAGTAATTTTCTTTGACGACGTTCGTAAAGAACGCACGCCTATTTCAAAATACCTGAGCATAATACACTATCTACAATTCTATTTTTCCACTATTTGTTTTCTCGGACGTGAGTTGTTTTTTGTGAAAGTCAAATGAAATCAGAATTAAAAATCTGAAGATTAACTTAACCCTCCAGACACGAGAGCTTTTTTTCGATAAAAAAAATATTTTTAAACCATGCTGAAATCACGGATAACTTTGATTCCTAACAAAAATTAAAAAAAAAAACGCAAAGTCGTTGTATAGAAATCCCGCATGACTATATGGTCGTGCTCATCCTTTTATTACAATGTAATATTGTGTACGAATAGTAGTAAGGACGAGTGTGACCATATGGGCAGGCAAAAATTCGGGGTTGAAACATAGCTAAACGTGAATTTTTTTAAAATATTTACAATTTGACCTCTTTGGATCAACATAATTTCAATACAAATATATTAGCAAAAGAACTGTAAATAATAACAGTTTCAAAAAGTCCAGTAAAAAAAAAAAGAAATTTAAAAAATCGCATATGCTTTTGGTGGCCGTTTTTGTCTCCGCGGCTGATAACTAACTGAAGTCTGTACCCTTCTTAACCAAATATGAGTGAAAGCAACGATAGTCAGGTAGAAAAATGATGAATAGTGGGATCAATAGACAACGGTGTTTACTGTGACCATATGGTCACGCTCGTCCTTGGAGGGTTAAGCCATATATTTTGACCACGACTTAAGTCGATAACATTTCTTAAGTGACTCACACTTGGTAGCGACTAGATATACGCTAAAAACGCGGATGGTTACTGATTTTTTCACTGGATAATGAAAGAAAACTGCGAGAAATCATGAAAATATCTCATGCATACACATTAAGTTGAATGGAAATAAATTATATAACAATTAATAATAAATCATTTTAGGTCAGGCTAAATTCGATATCAGAATACTACAGGAAACAAACGTATACAAAATCATTTGTGGAGGATGCTGATTTGTTAAAATTTCAGAGTCAATATAAATTGCTATAATCATGTTACATGTACTTTTTTTAGGGATACACGAATAGGCCGCTAAAAAATTTGACACACGTTGTATCATATTTTTGCAAAATAAAAAGTAAGATATACTGTTTTACATCGTATCTTAAAGAACATATTTACAAGCCGTAACATTGCTTTAGATTGAAAGTGTTGTGAATGGGAAAAGGCACCATCCGATGATACGAGGAGATAGAGAAACAGTAACAGGTGCGAACGAAATGGAGTTTCTGATGCTTCTATAATTTAAACCCGAAACTCTCCAAGTGTTTACAAGTGGATAGTAAGATGGAGTCAACTAAGTGATTTTAATTATGATCTAAATATCTCCAATGTACAACTCCCTAAACCATATTTTTTTTGGGTTTAGACGTAGATAGAGATGAAAACAATATATATATATATAAACAATCTGTCCGATGATGATTCTCAAAAACACGAGTAACTCTTTTTTTAATTTTATATATATTGAACATTGAAAGGGAATACTGTAACCTACGAACCGGTAAAAATCGGATACATGGTTTCTAAGGTGAAGAATAAAGAAATCAAATAAAGAAGTTAATAATTAGATGTTAGTATTCAAAGTTTAGGTAAATTGTTTTCTGATTGCCCTTTGTGATAATGTACACATATATATATATATATATATATATATGTATTAATTATCACAAAGTATTATTATTATTATTATGTGTATGTGTATATATTATTATGTGTATTGATGTCACTCGAGACCAACTCGGTGAAAAAATACATCACTAACACCTATGTATAACCAAGTTCTGAAATGTTAAATTAAAAAATCTGTATTAAGTGAGTATTATCCATGCTGGGACTTAAAACCAGACCTATTATAATATATATCTAGGATAAAGCTTTTACCAATTGAATGTAGTCTGATATTATTCATTTACGTTATGTACACAGTATTATCAAACAAATAGACTTATAATTCTGAATTATTAAAACGATATACCAATTACCCCAGCCTATTCCAGCAGATAATATGCAATATTATTTATATTTATCTTGCAAACGTGCTTCCCTTATTAATGACCAAATTTTGTATCTCTATGTCAATATTTGCAGACCGAATTTTGATTTGATTGTTCAAGTCTGAGGTAGGGTTTAAGCGCGCCATTTCGCATTTCAGTAGATCGAAACATACTGGAATAACAAAACTGTAGCGATAAATATAGAAATAATATATTTCTCGCTCGAAATCTCGTAAGCAAAATGAGATATCGAAATCATTCCGCGCCTTTACAGTCCAAATTGGATCATCCAGAAGAAGCGCGCATTGAATTTTAATTATGATAAATCAAAAAGTACGATTGGTAAAGAGGAAAATTACAAACAGGCACGAATGCTTTCAACAAAATGAGCAGTAAATTCCAAATTCAGATGCAAATTCTCTGTAACAAGTATTTTTTAAATAATTATTCGCGGTTTTTCAAAGAATAATATTTTCAATTTGCATTAATAGTGAGTGCTACATGTACTCAACATTAATCTAGCGCAGGGTGTAGAAACCTTTCATTTCCGGACGTCGAATGAATAAAATGCCACACTTGAGGACCTAAAAGTCTGCATCTTACCTAACCATTGTCTGAGCATATCGTCGTACTACAAATACAATACACTTGGGCCTCGTATAACACGGTTATATGGTTCCACAAAAATGTTGTGTAATACAAATCCGTGTTATACAAGGTTTGAAGTTCATACAAAATTAGGGATTGCGTTCCAAAAACAAATATCGAAGATGGTTTATGGTATATGTACTTTATTTTTTTAAATAAACAAATATACATTGACATATCTATTGAAAGAAATTTTAACAACATTATATAGCATTCATTCAACATCGCTATCTCTTCTTTCGAATTCTACATGTTTTACTCTTTTTCGAGATCGGTTGTAAGTTGTCATCATCATCGGAGGACTTTAGCCTTTAAAAATTCGGTAATAAGCGATTGTCTGCTTTTAGCGTATAAATCTTTGCGTATTTCCTTATAAGGTTCCAAAATTTGTTGTAATTCCCTCTTAAATTTCGAACTTCTTTCTATTATAGGATGCTTTTCAATAAATAAAAAAATATATATATTTTCTTTAAATTGAAACCGTGTTATATAAAGCGTGTTGTATGAAAAATATGCCACAATTTAAACAACCGTGTTGTATAAAACCGTGTTACATAAAATCGTGTTATACTAGACCCAAGTGTAATTTATTTATTTATCTCTTAGTTTAATTTTTCATTTATTAATTTTGCGATTTCTCTTGGGCTTTTATGAAATATATTTTGATTTAATTAATTTAGCGTGGATGAAATGACACAATCGAGTGGGAGGAAGATAGAAAAGTTCTCCATCGAGTATCAAATTTCTCTCTAGCGTTGTAATGTTGCTTTCTATCAATTTCATCACAGAAATCCGATCTGGACACACAATGTGATTTCAATATAATAGAAAACTGACCAATATTATTAGTGAAACCGAACACACAATGATTTGCAATGTAGTAACAACACCAGAAAACGTGAATACCAGCAAAAATATATATAAGCAAATACATACAACGTACAATACATTTTAATTATACGGATATTTTTCACAGTAGATCCGATCCGGTTGTCATTCAAAAACAAATCCATATAAACCTTTACGACACCATGTTTATTATTTTTCAATGAAAACTAATTTAAACATATCGGCATACTATTCCTTAAAAATTTGCCAAATAATTGACAGAATATAGACTAAATTATAACATTTTTATATATACATCAGTGATCAGAAAAACCAAGAATAAATTCCCAAGAAATGGACGCTTTTTGCCAGTCTCGGTTCCTGGAATATTTTAATAAAACAACCGCAGACTTAAGACTTGCTAATTTCTATAAAGTTTAACTCGATTTGAAAGATTTTATTCATTCAATACAAACAAAGTTTGAGAATATACATTACGAACCTTTGTAAATTTCGGAAGGTAAGAAACTTGCAAAATGTTCGAATGTTCTTTCAGCAATTCGAAAACTCAAAATGCGATGTCAGTTATAGTTTAAGCTGGGAATTTTCAAGGAATTACACTTCAGTTTAATATTAAATAAAGTGTTGTTCACTATTGCTGACTCGAGCTGTAACAAGCGCGAGTGTGTCAATTAAGCTTACAAAATTAATTCGAGAAGTTACTTACTTGAGGAACTTGTTACCGATGGAAGTGAGTAAAACGATGACAAAACCCGAAGGAAATCACACCACCGCATCGTTACGCTATCTATCAAGGGGATTACATTGACGGAATAAATCTTAACCGCACGTATTAAGTCATGAAAACAAAACATATCTCTCGATAAACCAAAGAAATATAAGATGTTATGAACATCATTGATATGACTACAAAATGAAGAGAAAACTTACTAATTTAAGATTTCGACTGTAGGTGCTTGCTTGGTGGAATTTCAATATTAAATTTGAATCGTTCAAATTATGTACATTCACACAGATTTTGTCACTAACGACCCAGGTTTCGCCTTTCGACATCTTCAGGCGTTCAAGTGCACGGATGAAATTGAAATGCTTAACATGCCTGGATCGCCGCTTTTATACCCTATATAAATATAATCATAAAACCTTTTCTGATCCCGAAATCCCGGGATTTCGGGATTGAGAAATTTTGAGTAAAACCCGAAAAGTGAGATGAGGTTTTGTGAAAATCTTGGGAAAAAGCATACCAAATCGGGGACTTCAAATTCCTCGGTGAGCTAAAAAAAAAAAAAACAAGGTTTGCAGATAATCTTAGGAAAAGTATAGGGAATTGAGGATTTCAAATTCCTCGGTGAACTAATCCCAATACAGGGATTGGAAAAAGGCTCCGAGATTGGATACCCTATTTAGTACCATGCAGTGGCGCCACTTGACATGCTATGTTACATAAACGTGCTATCAATATACCTACCCAGTCCAATCTGCATTACATATTACGATCAACTTTTATATCTCCTACCATTTCCCATGCGTAAAAATTGGCTGACTATAAATTTGTTCTGTATGGAGGAAACTCTCGGGTCACAGATAATTGAACGCACGAGATAGAGATATGAAATATTCGCATCTGGGTTCACATTATTTTCAGAATGCCTTTGGCTAAAATATATTACCTTGTTCAATAGAATGTGTTTAGGCCTTCGCCGAATATTTCGATTTTTCGTATTTTATAAACACATTACTATGTAGTCCATAACATACTAAACTAATTACCAGAGGTTTCTTATGTTTTAGAAAATCGCCGAAATGTAAGACGGTTTTGATTGCCGTGAGGTGAACTTTCTGTCGGAATCGTCAAACGTTAATAGTACACATTGTGGACGTCCGTATTCGAGAAGAGTTGACAATTTTTTTTTGTAGAACAATAAATGTAAAGAATTTATGATGTGGAATATTTTTGGCGCATAAAATTTATCTCATACAAATACACAATAAATTTCAACGTAATTATACATACATATCTATATATTAACAATCCACGAGAGAAATTGACAAGTTACAACTAGGGTTTATGAATACCAAAGATTTTGAAACCCGTCAATTCCAGGTCCGATATTTCGGAAACCCAACGGTTCCGAGACGAGTTCAAATCCAAAATCAAATATAAGAATAACACGTGTCAAAATCTAATTCAAACGTGATCTACCGCGTCAATTATTCTGTTCGAAATGTTTTTTTTCCCAAAGTATTGTTATTCAATTCAATTCAATTGAAAAAATTCAATTAATGTAATAACGTATTTTAATTTTTGACAAAACTTGAAATTCTACGTACCCGAACCCGGGGTTCCCGGTAAAGCCTGGGCGGTGCCAGATCTGGGCTTGAGATAATTTCCCAGTGGGTTCGAGTGGCCCTAGTAACGACATATCATAATAAATTTTAGCATGAAAATCTACTCATAATGTAAGGCGTATGTAATGATTGAAAAGTAAATGATTTATTGTTAATGTTTGTTATAGATGTGTTGAAATAATATGTTAGCAACATTGTGAACTTAGTCGCAAAATCATGTTTTACTGACAACATCCCACACGACCCCTAGAACTGTCGTGTAGTATTGAATGTATTATAATTAAAAATCGTTTTCCATCTAATATTTAGAAATTTCAAATACAACCAACACTTTATTTATAATATGATCATAGAATATAATCAAAAACATAAATAATATTTTGAGAGCATATTATTTTTTAGGTAAAAAGCGTTTCTTTTTTGGCTTGAGCTTTATTTTTATATTCCAGATTGAAAGTATTGCATCTGACGGCGTTCTTTTTACCTCTCGCGGGAAATTAATCAAAAAATTCAAATTGCATAAAATACAAGATATTTAATTTAAGCTTGGTAATAAAAAAAGAAAATCGTTGGCTTTGTACAGCTGTGCAAAAATGTTTAAAAAAGCATCAAAAAATAAATAAAGATATTTTTTATTCACAAGCAAAATTGAAAATAACTTCATACCTTTTACGTCACAGGTGTGTTGATGATACGATTTTGTGATAATTTTTCTTTTGCATTAATTTATTAACATGAATAATACATATATGCCAATAGCAACGCAATCAATAGGTGTAAGTAAAACCATGATCACATCACATGCATACCGGAAAATGTCGATAGCTATTTGCCTTTAAAAGTCCATACAGTAGGTCTGTAATCGATTTAAAAATAATATTATGCAACACGAAACCAACACCACCGTGAGTTCCATATTGCAAGAAAAGATAAATGATTTCCAGCACCAAGGGATGAATAATATTAGTGGTGTAACGGGAAGCCAGCCTGGGCACGCTTCTTCGATTACGGCGTTCGCCCTGCCTGGTAGCCCCTCGCTGTATTATTAGGATAATAATCGAAGCTTCCAGGCGTATGTACCTTAACCTTTTTCGAATATAACTTTTAATGTAGGCGATATACGACACACGCTGCTTGAAATTGCCAAAAAATCTGGAGTGATTTATTCGTAAAAAAATATAATGTGTATATAACTTATAGTATGTATTTTCTCTAATCGGTGAACAAATATGTATACTCAATTTATGCCGTATACTCTTCAGTAAGGGTATACGCGAAAGACATTATATTTAACAAAAAGATTTAAAATATAACTGTTGTATGATTTTCGATTTAATAAATCACTCATTCTTTTAACCACTTCCCCGACGAATTATTTTTGCAAAAATTTTCCAAAAATATATATTTTTATTTTCTTTTAATTTGAAGCATATAATAAGAACAACAGTATATCGGACAATTACGGATGTTCCGTTCTATAAAGTTTTCCAATTGTGTTTTTCAAGAGTAATAAATGAATTCATTTACCTCAAATAAATTAACTTATTGCTGTGAAGCTGTGCGAATCAGCTGCCAACGTTGCAAACGTCAGTCCTACGTTCATCTACACGTGAATTTTTATTAACATTCTTAACTAGTGAATTCATTCATTCATTTATAGTTAATAAATTTAACTGATGTGCATCTATGTGAATCAGCTTCCAACGTTGCAAGCGTTAGTGCTTCGTTTAATCTACGAGCGGGAAGATATTATGACTCGAACTCGAGTGCAACAAGTACGAAATGACTTGACATGCGCAGAACATTGTTTACAAGTGGTGAAACTTGGATTTAAACACGTATTTATTTTAGCAGGATATTCAAACAATCGTTACATTTGGCCAGATATTTTGACCTTTATATCGCAGTTTCTTACATCGAGGTTTTACTAAAATTTTATTTATAATTTTATTTTATCGCCTGTTAAGCACATAAATAAAAATAAAAACTGCTTCTTGAGACAATGTGCTTGCTTTTCCATAAATAAAATATTAACCTCAGCGAATAATATGCAAGTCAGTGACATACAGAAAAAGTACATACGTAAAAGATAGAGCGGTGAGGTTGTGGTGTAAGTTTAAGTGCTCAAATAGATAAGCCCTCTAAGTTTATGAGGATTTTAGCTGTTATGTAATTCTTGGAACTTTTCAAGCACACGATCATAAACCTGGACTTTACATATTTCAAGAGATTATTGAAATAAAGTAATTCTCCTTAATGACACAGTATGGATAAAGCTATATAACCAATACCAAGCAGTGGACAATAATTAATCATAAATTATTTAATCTTTGAATTATTTAAGACGTTTTTTTAATACATTTGTAATAATGTAAATCATGCGCATATTGTGGATGTAGGGGAAGAAATATAATCTATGTTTATTAATTGAAAACAATGTCGGATTATCAGGAACGTGCTGAAAATATACTGAGGTAAACAAAAACATTACTCAAAAGTTTTCCGGCATAATCTCGCTAGCGAAAGAAAAAAACCTTTTAAGAGAAGAGTAATTTATTGAACTAGCCTGGTAAAAAATAACTACCTACGAGTTTGAAAGATCTCCTACATTTTATCAATCTTAAAGCATTGGGGAAAATAGTTCGAATTTCCGTGACCATTAATCATACAAATAAGGAACCGGAAACTTCACATCATTGTTAAACATTTTTGGGCGTTTCGTAAAAATATATATACAAAAGTTTTTAAAATATTCAAGATAGTAAAAGTAATAAATATTACAGAATTCATATATTTTTATATGATATAAGCGCATAACTTCTATTTTTGATTTGATTGTTGAAAGACTTCCGTATTTTTATTGTACGAAGATTATATAATCAATGAGAAATACGAAATTAAAGCATTCAAATGAATAAATAATCAGCGCTTTATTTTTCAGAATGTCGCAAATATCCGAAAAAGCTCTCTACTTGGACACAGCAAAGTCTGCCGAGTGACTTTTTGTGGATCATATATTTTAATGTTTGATTTTTCGACAATTAAACTGAGCCTCAACAAATGTTTAAATCACTTTTAATGTGTTAATGTCAATACTTGGTGGAATAGCATTATTATAAAAATAAGAAAACATTTTTAGTACTTTTCCCACATAAAATTTATTGGATCAGGTCCGGTTTCGCTCATGTTGAGCATTGTCAACTGATAAGAAATCACTGTTTCATTGTATTTATTATAAGTTGACAATGCTCACCACGAGCGAAACCGGTCCTGATCCAATAAATTTTATGTGGAAAAAGTACTAAAAATGTTTAAATTTTACATTTTTCATACACAGCACTAAAAAGAAATTTAAAAAAAACTTAAATATTCATAGTTTTTGGATTCGTATAATGTAACGGACGTATAGTTTTGCACAGAGCGTACATTTTAACAGAACGTTCATTTTTGCATACAGCTCGAGTCATATTACAATATTACATACGAGTGGAAACAACAGAATCCTAACAAAAAGCCTAATATATTCTTGCGTGAATTTTTATCTGTTTTTTTTCTACAAGATATGGTTGTTACTCAATTGCTCAACCCCTATTTTTTGAATATATTATGGATATAATGATACAGCAAAGGCAGTACTCGTGATTAGCTAACTGAGAGTGAGACGAAATTTTAGACATTACAAACATCTTCGCTTTCGAATAGAAATTTATTGATCGATTAAAAAATTAAACTGCCCTCAATGCGATTCGAAGCTGTGATCGACGCCAATGACGTTGATCAGTCGACCACGAACACGACATTATAATATTAATATAATTTTTATTAAACAGTTATTTGGAAACTATCGAACATTTTTTGTATATACTTGGAATTATTATGGGTACAAAGATGTTTCGTTTGTGGGCATGCAATTATAAAATAATTTGTCCACAATTATTTATAGAAGCTGCAAAAAACGAACTACACTGCCGTATCCGACTGTCTTTCGTCACCATCACAAAGTGCAAAAAAATTGTCCGGTCCCTATAAATATAATCTGCAAAATAAAATAATAATTCTCGAAAAAAAATATAAGTACAATCAATTATAATTAATGATGCAGTGATTTATGTGACACGTGTCAGGTTATCATTAAATATATATTTTGCAATGATTTATATCCTATGCTAATTAGCGTGTTGATTGTGAATAACACCACCAAGATGCGGCAAGCAATGGATAATAAATCATACAAAATTGAAGTCGCAAACGGAGCACGTCAAATTAATCGATAAATTAATAAGCAGCTGGCTTAATGGATTTGATTCCGATAAATGGAAAATCAAAAAGATTCAATTTATTTGACCACATCCGGAGGAGTTACCGGGGATACTGAAAATACAAAATATATACCGTTTGGTAGGAAAACATTTTTTACGGTTCAGATACTGCGGAGAACACAATCTATTATTATAATTTATGATTCGACGCTCATCATTTATTTAACAATCCTGAGGCTGCCATGGAAGTTATTCTCTTACTGCCACCTGCTGAGTATAATTTTTGGTCCCGTTTTATCTGAAACCGATAATCGCGGTTTTGTAGATAATAAAAAAACATACTGTAAGGAAAAAAACACTTTTACTACAATATGCGAAGGAAGTAAAAATAGTATGTGAATCATAAATAAGAAAAATATGAAATCTTAAACAAAAAGTGAATAGTTTGTTCGATATATGATAAGATTATTTTTTTAATAAGATGACGATATTTTACAACGAAGAAATCGTCGTTGTTATGTAAAAATCCAATAACCCAATAAAACACTTTATGAATAAAATTGCTATTAACACTTCCCTTACGGTGCTAAAAAAAAATCCGATATGTGGCTGGCCTTTAAAGAACCAAGTGAAAAAACGTATATTGAAAAAAAAACATGTTTTTCACTTGGTATTGGAAGTATTTTTTAGCACTGTAGGGGAAGTGTTAAAGGTTGTTTTTTTTTTAAATTAAAGATCACAAATAAAACACGTTTTTTTTGTGGATGCGACACAATTTATTGTACTAAAACTACATGTTCGACATGTTAGTTCAAATCATGAAAAAGGTTAATTTTGAAAAATATATACGAAATATTTAATATTTTCATAGCTTAAAATTTCCATTAAAAACTTTAGTATTCTAGCACTATTATTAAACTGTGTGTTGAGTTGAGAGCCGTCTTCCATCACAGCTTTCTTAATAAATAATTGATACAGCACTTAAATTAAAGGTCAAAATATATGGCACGTGATCATGTACTTACGACGAAGAGCAACCGTAAGTCTTTATACTAATCCACTTAAATTAAAAGCTTTTACAAGATATTTCTATCAAGAGATGATTCGCTTATTGACCAACATAAATTTTCAGTAGATAATTCTAATAAAATCTGCTACGTACAAATTAGTAACGAGGTGAAAAGACTGACTTTGGATGCATTACTGAGGACATTGATTAAGGTCTACGTTTTGATGAAAATTAATTATTGTAGCCTGTCCTTTTCCCTGTATTTTACGCAATCATGCGTCAAAACTGTCAAAAACGGCTGGCTTTTGTAGTCATTACGTCATGAACTTTTGTTATATCACGACCGCAAACCATTATTTTATAGGTGAAACAAACGCTCCATTATTTGTTTAGTAAGAATTATTCGACGATGTCAAATTTTCTCAGTGAACATACTAGTATTCCTTTGTTACTACTAACGTATACGAACAATACCAAAGCTGGAATATTCAACGAACAGATCTATTATTTGTCCTGGAGCAGTACACTTTAATGTCGGCTATACGTGGCTGACTCAATATAACTCGAACTATTCAGCATCCGGAAATGCATCATTTGCGCAGCGACCTTTCCTATATTGACCAAGTCAACGAAACTTCGATTCTACAATTCAATTAATAGCGTTACATGTATTTTGTTATTTGCGGCCCTATTATATAGACGGAGTGAATTTTAAGGTTTTATCATATTCTTATTGATTCTGATATCTCAAAAGTAGTATAATATGTCGATCACCCAATTCACTCTGAAAAATTGAAATTGCCAATGCCGATTAGCTTTAGGCTTTAACCAAATTTAAGTATTTGCTGTGTCATAACACGAATATTTTTTGATACTGAATTAAAATTAAATATAGCTTTTACCATTATCTCAAAACAGATTATATAGTGCTGTCCGACTAATGAATTGGACGATCGATATTACTAACACGTAGTGTAACGATTTTGAAAAAATATTTTAGTAAATTAATTACGTTTTTCTTTGTTTCACAAGTATCATCACGTTATAAATGTTATAAATTGATTTTTTACTTTTATTTTCATATTTGAATTTATAGATTAATAAAAAATATTTTTTTCTTTCTATTATTGTAATCAATTATAAAAATAGTATTTTTAGCTGGACTTAATTTATGGTTTAACTGTCACAGTAACTGTAACTGTCACTGCTCACTGGCGTCAGCTGTAATGCCATGTATTGTCCATTTCATGTTTACAATAAATAATAAATAAAGTGTATTTATATATTATGCTATAACTACTCGTGTCAACCGTTTAAAACAAACGCTGATGTTTAATTATTTTTGTATGGTAAACGTTATATCATCTACGCTGCTTTTGGGAGCTTTTTGAAGTGCTGTGAAAACTTTACCATTGCTTTCGTTTTAAATTCTAATAAGGAAGTTACTAGAACTTTGTCATGTTATTACAA
Organism: Himalopsyche anomala; assembly: GCA_031772345.1. NCBI lineage: Eukaryota > Metazoa > Arthropoda > Insecta > Trichoptera > Rhyacophilidae > Himalopsyche > Himalopsyche anomala. The sequence goes on from CM062821.1 coordinate 30,063,957, forward strand.
TATCCCTCAGGCATACGTCTCCTTAACAATAACTCGCACTTGTATAGTCTACAAGAATGTTATGCGTAGCTGTATTACGTATAAAAGAAAAAGCCTCTTTTGGAAGACTATAAGCTTACGCAAAGAACGTTACGTTGGAATAAGATTTAAGAAAAAAAAAACAAGAAAAAGAGAGAAAAATTACATTTAAATAAGTTTTGAAATCATCTTTGCTGTTTTTCATACCAACCAGTATTAACTAGGGTATCCAATCCCAGAGCCTTTTTGTGATCTATGGATTTCGGGATTGACTAATCTTCAATCCCATGATTGGGCACTTAACATGAAATCTTGTATAAATTGAGAAATTTACCCAGGAATTTTTGACGATTTGTCTAAAATACCAGAGTGACTCTTTTTTTTAGCTCTTTAAAATCTAAAATTCTATAAATTTACGGATTTGCTAAAAATTTCTCAATCATTTTCGGGATCACAAAATTGGACGGGATCCCGGGATTGGAAAGCCTAGTGCTAACGAGTCAAGGGTAAATATGTGCTCAGATTCTTATACGAATTATTGTAAAGTATTTTAATTATTTCAAGCCAATAGACGTCGCTAGGCATTGCAATAACGGACGAATACTGCCCGCTGTGGTCTAGTTGGTTAGAGCTCGCCGACCATGTGGATCTGGGTTCGATACCCGGTAAGGTCAATGTCAAATTTAGATTTTTCAATTTAAATTTGAGAACTGAGACGTGGGTCTTTGTGATGTCAATTTACCTCGACTTGATCTCGAGTGACTTACAATAAATTCTCATCGAGTTTTTCTCGTATGATCTTTCAACTTGAGACGCCACATTTTCATAAAAGGGAAATAATTGTTAGTCTAAATTATTTAGTTTCAATATCTTCAACTTAATTGAACGATTCTGAAGTGAAACTCGAGTGAAGCAAAAACTCTTGCAAGCCATCTGTTTACACAGTGCAATGTGCAAGACAAGGTAAAATAGGGAAGGTGTGGTTTTTATCTTAACGATAATATTTGCGAAACAATATCGATTATATACCCATTTGTATTACAACATCCGATTAAGGTGACCTTTATTTTCCATAAATTCAATCACTTTGCTTTCACGAAGAGACGGTTACAACACTAAACTATCAATAGTTTTATGTTACATTGGAAAATTCCACGTGAATGCATGAATCGCAAAGCTTAATTTATTAATATTTTAAATAAAAAAATTGTACTAATGCAATTTTTTTAAAAACAGATCAGAACCGTTTACACCCGTCACGAGCATTATCAACCAATGACTGTCCTGGTTCTGATCTTTTTAAAAAATCTGAAATTAGTACACAAAGGCGTTATATTTTTCAATATACTCCAAGCATTGAAAATATTTATATATATTTAATAATTTAAGATTTCGACTGAAGGTGCTTGGTGGAATTTCAATATTAAATTTGAATCGTTCAAATTATGTACTTTCTCACAGATTTTGTCACTAACGTCCCGGGTTTGGCATTTTGGCATCTTCAGGCTTTCAAGTGCACGGATGAACTTGAACAGACGCTTAGTAAATGAATGTTTCGTGTTTATATAATAAATAAATGTATCATTGTGTTTAAAGCCATTGCTGGCGAAAAGGATAAGCTCATGGGAATGCCCACAGATTTGAGTAGTGAGTAGTTTTAAGAATTATATTTATTTGTTTGTCAGAAAAGGTTTTATGATTATATTTATATAGGGTATAAGAGTGGAGATCCCGGCATGTTTAATATTTCATTTAAAATCGGAAGGCTATGCAATTGTGCTCTGTTTATTTCCAAAATTTCCTGGAAAAAGAGCTTATGACCGTCCGTATTTGGGTGTAACATTTTTATCCCTTGTTCCTGATTGAACACGTGTCCTTCCGAAAGTAAGTGATTAGCAAAAGTGATTATTATATGTATACATATGGGATATATATATATATATATACTCCAAGCTTGAACCCTTTTTAAGTCCTTAGTTAGCATTTTTAATATGTTTAGGTGCAACCGTAAAGATTTCAGGGGTGAAGCTCCCCATAAAATTATTTAAAAATGATAACTAATATCGACTGTGGTGTTTATGCAATGCACACACATTGTTACTTCGAAGCTTCATTAAAATACCAATCATATTATAAACGTAACATATTTTGTAGATTAACCCCATCAGAAAAAATCCTGGTTGACACGCATGTTTCAAATGTTGTTACATAAGACTCGTAAGAAAAACTTTATTATTATTTTTAAAATAAAATAAATAACAGCTATGAAAACGGATGGTTATAGCATATTTGCTTATGAAAAATAAATTAGGAAGTTATGTAAAATGTATTCGTCCGAAATTACGATACGTGGAATATTTTTATTACTAAAAAAAATGTTAATTAAATAAACGTTTAACCTCAATGTTAGATGTTTTAATCTCATCGTAATATGACGAAGCATCTGGAGTAGGCGTTCGAATACTAAGTCAAACGAAAATATCAGTGCCCGGAAACATACAATATTTGTTCTTTTGATAAGCTTACTGGGAATCTCAGATTTCCTCAGAATAATTCATAAATACGTTATTTGAAAACATAAGCCTATCCATAGTGTTATCCTGAATATTTTACTTACTCCTCCACGTACAAGTACAACATTCCAGGGAAATGTATTTAGAGTATACATCGATATTATAAATGAACATAATTTAATATTATGTGAATTATGACGGAGAAATCACAATGCACAATTCATGTTGTTTCTTTTTCAAGTCTTTTATTTAACAAACTTTCCACCATGAATCGACAATTAATACATTCACGATTTTTTTCCCATTGAAAGATATCAATTAAATTATATTTTTACTACATTGATCGTATTGCATTCATACAATAAACATAAATTCAATTTTGGGTACATTTATTGAAGACATTTTTATTGATTCAATAAATTCAATTCCTTCACTTAGATTTTTTCTGTTATATTTCAAAATATTTCAGTTTCAATCAAAATTAACTTCAAAAATCATTCAATAGATATTTATGAATCTAATTAATTGTACATAAGTTCTATTTAGTTGGCTTCTTCGACTCATAACTCGAGATGGGAAACACGCGATGAGATGAAAATATGCATTTTCATCCAGATTTGGGTCAATATCACAGCGCTCACACGGGCTCAACGTTAAAGAGTTTTTCTACACGACGGACAGATATGAATATTTTCTTTGATATAGTAAAGATTTGGAATTTTTATATTAATATATGTATGTCTTGAAATGTGACTAAATGAAACGCTACAGTTTTATTTATCTTATAAACTGAAGAACGAAAAGCACCGTTAAACCAATTGATTACTCCAGAGATAAAAAATTCTTTGAATTACATCGAAATATCGCAACATCGCTTTTAGTAATCCCTTCGACTTTATAATCACGATAAAAATATATGTAAGCGATAAGAACGAGAAAGACATCGTCGGTTTGACAGCATGTTCAGTAGGACAGATTTATTCAATCCGATACAGCATTCAGAAAGCTTAATTTATTTTTATTTTTCCCTAAAACTTTTATGGTCGATTCAGCAACTTGGTGAATAGATTATCATTTTTATTATTCTTTTCAGGCGTATTTTGAACGAGTCTCAGATTGTTTTATTATTTTTCAGCAGTCTGAGAGTTCATATTACTTTATGGAAAAGAAAGTAACGGTTGACTTATTACGGCCGAGACTTTTATTAAATCTACGAAATGTATTTTTCTTAGGGGAAAAACCTCATAAACTTTTCCCCAGTTTTGCCTTCATAAACCATCGCGCTTGTTGATTGATCATTTGACAAAAAATATATATAAAACAAAGTGTACTAATTTTTCTTACTAGTATCATGAAGATGGCAACATCGTTACATATTTTAAGAAAAACTCTTTCGCCGATAAAAGGGTAAAATAACAGGCTGTATCAAATAACAGATTAACTTTTCCGGTTACTAAGCTCAAGAAATGCGACCCCAATAGCCACATTTTCTTAAATATATATTTTAATATGGGTGATACAATGTTTATAATTAAGGTATTCTTATATCTAGTTTTTTGGACCTTTTGTAGAAGAAAAAAAAATATTCGACCGCTAGTTCCGTCTCTATTAAATAAAACAGAAAAGAAAAAATATCCTCAAAGTAGAACAAAAAACGATTTAATGTGTAAGAATTTGAAGATAATAATTTATGTATCCTCGAATACTATTCTAAAAAAAACACAATATCTTACTTACATCGATGCCTCATTTTATATAAGTTCTGGCAACATGAGAAGGCGCGATAAGCATTACAGATAACAGAGAGATAAGCGGTCGCTCGTAAAATAGCATTTGCTAAATCTCGTCAGTTGCGATTTCATATGTGTGCTAAGATGACGTCTTTTTTACGCGCAACTTAAAATATGATTATTTATTAAAAAACCACGGATTTTTATAAAAAAAAAATGTAAAAGAAATGATGCAGAGAGATATTTTAATGCCCTTGGACTATTTTTTTTTTTGAAATTCATAAGAATAAGGCCAATAATGAGGAAACCACTGGGGTCCCTAAACGATCCCCATCGGAAGAGAGGTATTTTTCTTGTCTCCGAGCCGCGAGTGTTAATAAAACCTAACATTCAAAAACCGTAATTCGATGCATAGTAATATATTTTTTTTCAATTACACAATGAAATATTCCGTTAAGTACAGTGGAACCCCGATCTACCGTTCTCACATTTTTTGTTTTCATGCATGGATAGTTTATTTTTCATATTTCCGTACCAACACCCATAAGACCAAGGTTAAATAATCTCGCATTAATCGTTCCTGACTTACCGATTTCTTCGATCTATCTAAGTATTGTAGTCCCGTTACGAATATTATTCCGATTGATCGTTTTTGTTTAATATTTATCATTGCGTTCATACATAATCTTGCCTCGCATCTCGTTTCGCGATTTATTTATATATTTAGCGGTTAGCGTTGTAAGCTTCCGTGCCAGACCACACAAGTTCGAGTCCCAGTACGAAAAGCGTTCTTTCGATCGATTTATCGATTTCTGTTCGAAGGCATGGGTGTATGTGATGCCCATCCCACCATTCCCGATCCTTTAACAATTGGGCGTAGCTAGATTGATTAATTTACCACTATTCCTGTCCTAGCCCTATCCGTCTATCCCTACTACTATCTTTGAAAAGAAAACGAGAGGTTGAGCGACTGAGTAACAAACAATTCTCATAGAAAAACTTCTGTTGAGATACCTTCATTAGGAGGCCATATGCTCCACATTGAGAGCGGACATGGATAAAAAATAATACTTCAATACAAAATTAAATAAATAAGTTTTTAAAAAATATATTTTCAGCATTATCGGTTTCTCGCATTTTTCATTTTGTTATTACGGTCCCTTTAAAAACGTAGAATCGGGGTTTCATTTCATTAAAGAAAAACTAGTTCTCTCTAAGAAACTCAGAAAGCTGGATGAAATTCGTAACCCAGTAAATCAAATAGCATCTAACTTTCCAGCGCTACGAGTTGATGACTTCATTAACGCCAAAACAGTGACAGGTATGACATGCTAAATTTAGGAAAATAATTTTCCAACAGCCATTAGCGATGTCACATTTCAAGTGATTCAATATTCGATAAGAAGGAGATCGGATTATCAGCTGGCAGGAAGTTTTCCACTTAAGGTCATATCGAGTGACATGATGTTAATTAGTTAACAGTTAATTAAGCGATCGTTTAATATAATTTATTTACACAATATAACATTGTATTACATCTAGAACTTCAATTTTTCAGAGTTTTACAAATCTCCATAACAATAATATAAAACCCGAAACATGCATCGGTGGCATAAAAGTAATTTCAGAAATTTACTTGGTTATGTTACAATTATTAACTTTGCACTATATATAACATATCAATTTTTGGACCAATGCAAATATTTCGTTATTATGAATGTATTCTTCAAATATGAACTACTACAATTTTGCTACTGTTTTCTTCGTTTTTCCATAATTTGATTAACCCTCCAGAGAGGAGAGCTTTTTTCGCTAAAAAAAAGTATTTTTTAAGTCATATTAAAGTCACGGATAACAATTATTCCTAACAAATATTTAAAAAAAAAAAAACGCAAAGCGTTGTATAGAAACCCCGCACAACTATATGGTCATGCTCATCTTTTTATTAGCGTGTAATATTTTGTACGGACAGTAGTAAGGACGAGCGTGACCGTATGGGCACACAAACATTCGGGGTTGAAATATAGCTAAACGTGAATTTTTTTTAAATATTGACAATTTGAGCTCTTTAGATCAACATAATTTATTAGCAATATTAGAAATATATTAGCAAAAGAACTTTTTTTTTTTTAATTCCCTAGGGTACTCAACGTTGTACCCACCACCACCCGCTACGGCTTCACACTCTTTATATAGGGTGTATTCCGTAGCGTAACAACGTTAGTCGTGTTCAAAATATTGCCAGAAATGTCCCGAGAAGAAATTCCTCAAGACTTGGTTGCATGCACTACAGTGTGCAGAAATAAAAAGTTAATAATAAATTTTAGATTTTAGATTTTATCTATTTAAATCAACTCTTTTTCCAAAAGACGCGGAGAATTCTTTAAATGCCCTATAATTTGCCTTAGATGCAACCAAGTCGGCATGACCGACGGGGCCGACAGATCCGACAGATAGTCGTATCGTCTTGAGCAATTTTTCCCGTTCATTATTTAAATCTGGACATTCCCAGAGGATGTGATCAGCATCCTGAATCATATATCCGCATTTACATTTAGGACTATCTACTAACCGGCCAAGCTGGAAGAGCTTGGCAGCGAAGTAACCGTGGCCAGTTATGAATTGGCTGGTCCAGAAATTAGGAGTCAGGACTTTGGTTATCTCCATTCGCCATTTAACATTCGGAAAGAATTTAAAAGTTTGCCTCCCCTTTGAAGATTTCTCCCATCGAGCCTGCCAAACTTTCATTGCAGCTTCTATCGCCACACTGCGCGCTGCAATTCTATGAGCTTTAGAATTGTAAGGGTCTGGTCGAGGAGGAGGCAGTAACTGAATTTCTCCCACCTGGGACTCGACACCTTTGTACAGCATTACTGTTGCGCCTCTAACTTGAATGTGCAGGTCCAACGGAAGTATACCAGCCAAGACCGGCAATGCATCCGTAGACGAGGATCTGTATGCCTTGGTTAGGGCTATCAACGCACTGCGTTGTCCACTTAGAAGGATTTTCTGTATCGAAAGAACGGTGCATCGTTTGTACCATGTGCTAGCGGCGTAGCTAGCAATCCCCATGTATATGGCATCGTAAGCGATTTTAAGGGCACTAGATCTTAAGCCCCAATTTTTACCTGCTAGGCGTGAGATTGAATAGAAGGCAGAAGTAGCCTTGCTCACTGATGTCTTGGCATGGTATGAAAAAGAAAGTCTATCGTCTAGAATAAGACCAAGGTAAGTGACCTTTTCAGAAACTTTAACCGTCGTAGTTCCCATGCGTATAGTGGGAGGTCTTTGTCTACTTAGGCCGACACCACCCTTGAGAAAAATAGCTTCAGTCTTTTTGGGAGCGAAGGACAGTTTGTTGGCGTCGCCCCAAGCTAGGATTGATGAAAGCGCCTCTTTTGATGTTTTTTCTATACCCGCGCGACTATTTGCACTTACTAAAAGTAAGACATCGTCTGCGTAGGCAAAAATACTGCAGTCAGGTGGAAGAGAGATGGACAGAATATCATCAAATAAAATGTTCCACAGCATGGGACCAAGAACGGAACCCTGTGGACAGCCCATTGTGGTGTTTTGTTTTACAATCTGTTGTCCATTTTCATATAGAATCGATCTGCCATTGAAGTAGCTTTGGATTAAGGCATAGACATTTCCAGGTATTTTTCTCAGTCTAAGTTTGTGCAATATAAGTGGCCAAGAAGCATTGTCGAACGCTCCGGCAATATCCAAAAATATTCCCAAAACATATTTGTTAGGAGAGGATTCCGAAGTGGAAAGTACTGTGGAAATTGCATCTTCAGTATTCTTGCCTGGTCTGAAACCAAATTGGTTATTAGATAGTGGTGCTATTTCAGCCAGATGAGCTTCAATCCTAGAGCACATGAGCCGTTCCAACACTTTCCCAAGAGCCGGCAGAAGCGTAAGGGGCCGATAAGCTTTAGGGTCTGATGGAGACCGGCTACCAGATTTTGGAATGACTATGAGTGTCCCTGTTTTCCAACAATCGGGAAATATGCCGCTAGTGAAGCATTGACATAATATTTTTGTTATTTCTGGAGCGGCAAGAACCCAGGATCGTCTGACAAGAGTATTATCGATACAGTCCGGACCCGGAGCTTTGTTAGATTTTAATGATAGAATAATTTTACTGATTTCTTGCTCAGAAGGCAGTGGTGAGTGAGCAGTGTCAAGTGGAAAAGTAGTCAAGTAGCGGGCTTGTCTGAGGCGTTCATCATCTAACAATGGATTGTCCTGTGGAATAAGCGCATTCAGCAGCACTTCTGTTGTTTCTGATTGGGTGCTGGTAAAACCATTTCCATGAGGTCGTTCAATGCCACAAATAATTTTATTTGGTCTGCTATTATTCTTTATTGCCCGATACGGAGGACCCCAAGGATTCCAGCCCCCCATGGAAGAGACAAAAGTTCGCCAGTGGTCTGATTTAGCCCTAAGTATCGCATTACGATATTTGCATCGAGCTGATCGATGCCTAGCTTCCAGTAGTTCGATGATGGCGGGTGGCTTTGCAGTCCGGCGAGCATTTTGAAGTGACCTCATAGCTCTTTTGAAGAGTGCCCTCAAATCAGAGACGGCCTGGGTCCACCAGGGAGATTGCGTCTGATTTCTCGGCTTACAGCGGCTTATAGTGCGCTCTGCTGCATTAATTATATCTTCCGTTAGCCGTGAAGCAGCCAACTGCAGGTCCGATACGGGATTCCTAGCTGCCCGGTCAAGCTTTTTGATCAGCGCGTTATCAAATTCTTCCCATTTATCATGTCGCGTTCGAAACCTTTTCAATATAACTGGTGAAGAAATGTTTGGGACAGCTATTCCAAGATTCTGTCGCAGCTCAAATGTTATGAGTCGGTGATCACTGATAGAAGCATCTTCATGAACCCGCCAGCCACTGACTTGAAAACACGTTGCCTCTGTAGCCAGTGTAATGTCAATGTAAGATTTTCCCATTGAATTCATAAATGTGGGTGGGCTCTCAGGATTGTTAACAACAATCAGGCTATGATGTGATATGAACTCTTCAATGACGGAACCGTCGCTAGTTGCGTGGCTTATAGGGGCCCATAAAGGGGACTGTGCATTGGCATCAGCTCCGATGATGACATATCTGCCCGCGAGAGAGCCAAGAACCGAGTCTAACAGCCGTACTATGTGGTCTGTTGAGCTTTCATAATTAAAATATGCAGAGATCACTACAACTGTGGCACCTCCAGGAATGGAGATCTCAGCGCAGGCGATATATTCAGATGAGAGATGAGATAAGTGCAATACTCCAATCTCAGAGTTGGCTACGTAAATACAAGCCTTAGATGCCGGGCTGTTGTGGATCACGCGACCATCCTCAAAACCCATTCTTGGGCTCCAACGGTACGGCTCCTGAACCAATGCCACGTCAAGTTCACCTGCCTGCATAATATTTGCCAGCTCAAGGGTAGTTGCTCGACCTCTTCCCACATTCAATTGGGCGAACTTTATCACCGCGCCGCTGAATAGTCAACCTTCGCTTGTTCCCTAAGTTCTGCATGTTGCCGTGCAGGGCAGTCAGCACTATGAGTTGGATGATTGTGTGGTTTTTTGTATTTGAAGCATGCCGCACATTTAGGAGGATCAGCTTTTTTTGGACAGTCTGCCTTGTCATGCCCAGTAGCAGTGCAATGGGCACATACCCTATCTTTGGCAGAGCAAAATTTCGCCATGTGACCATATAGATGGCATTTGCTGCATTTGATAACGCCTAGGAAGTCATGGAGGTAGTATGACTCCCATCCCAGGAAAAGACGGTCATCATGTATAAGAGCCTCACGGATAGCAGCAGGTACGTATACCACGTAATGACATTTTCCCGAATCGCGTGGGCCAGCTTTATGGCTAATTTTAATTAGGTCTTTGCCGTCAGAATC